>OX424574.1:38876365-39174913 GCA_949152435.1 Gastracanthus pulcherrimus
TTATCTTTGCTTATTATTATTAGTTACAAATATAATCTATTACTGAATCTTTATTTAGATTATTTATAAACTTTCTTTATAATTTAAGAAATGAAAATTTTTCTTCGATTATTACATTTTAAAGAAATAAGGCTTTCTTACATAAATGACAAAGACATAAGAAAAGAATAAAAATTTGTATCTAATGAATAACAAATCTTTTTGTTACTGTAATATTTAAAAAAAAAATAATAAGGACGTCTTATCGCGCAACAAGTTGTAAAAACTAAGGCTACCACATCTGATCATCGTTCGATTGTGAAGTACTTAGTTGATGGAGTTGTTGAGTGACTGCCAGAGTACCACTTTCGCTTACTGTTATTATCACC
Source organism: Gastracanthus pulcherrimus (assembly GCA_949152435.1). Classification (NCBI taxonomy): domain Eukaryota; kingdom Metazoa; phylum Arthropoda; class Insecta; order Hymenoptera; family Pteromalidae; genus Gastracanthus; species Gastracanthus pulcherrimus. Next base: position 38,876,734 of record OX424574.1, read on the forward strand.
CATATTATGTCTGAAAATAATTTTAAGGATTATTTTATTAATTGTTATAAAAATTTTAAATTTAGAAAGTTACTAATTCTGAAAATCATAAAAATACTATAGTTGAACTTTCACAAAAATTTAATTTGGAAAAATGAAGTAATTAATTAATTTTAACGGGTTTAGTGCGGCTAATACTATTGCAATATTTAAAAAAACAAAAATTGTATAGCATACAACTTTGCTAAAATTTATGACATGTATATGACTCATGACCCACTGAACCTGTTAAACGTATGTTATTAACCCTCCTGCGCAGAAGTTTATTTTCGTGTATATGGATTAGATCGAATGTAATTTTGCAACAATATTTTCTGCAAATTCGTAACATTTCCTAAATAATAGCTATACTATTTAGCTTCAATTTGAGAGGTTGTAGATGTCCCAACAAAATAAAGATTTAAATTTGTGATACAAAATGTATACAAAAATGACGTGCGGTTTGGACCAGTATACTCGGCTCTCTGCGCAGGGGGGTTAAATTCCTAATTTTTATTTTATTTAGCTTTGAAAAGAAAATAATTTTTTTTTATGCCTTCATAATGCAATAGGTACGGTCTTTTTGATAAAACTTTGAATATTTCAACACAGTCAACTCAATAATTTTGATTATTCAACCAACAAAACTAATAAATATCGTTCCATGTAATTGCGTGATGTTAAATTTGCATTATGGTAATATTCTTAATTACATTAATTAATATTTCCAATTATAAGATTAATATTTTATCAAGACAACTTAATCAGAAACTTGATGCAAAATCTTATAAGCAACATAAAAATATTGAAATATTTTAGTATTTACCCCCAAAATAGGAACCGTTTGACGTCATCATCCTCCATTTACTTTGAAAAACACCCAAGTCTGAAGGACTTGTCAGATCAACACTAAGCTCTATTGTCTCTTTGGCAGGCAAACAGGGGACTGGCACTCTTGTGCATTCTCCCATTTGTGCACCACCCGTATAGTTCAAACAAACACCCTCGGGCCAGGGTTCTGTGCCACTGTTTTGTACACGCCATGATTTTCTAAACTTTGTGTTTGGTGGTACGGATTCTCCTTCGCCAATCGTAGAATCACACACTAACGTCATACATGGGAGTTTACACGTTTGTTCAAAGTCGAAATAACTACAGATTGCTGCCTGCAGATTCCTGAAACAAAGAAAAGACAAAAGTTAAGCAATGGATACTGGATTAAGTTCTGGAGAACAAAGCATGAATCATATTGGGACACAAAAATGCTACAGACACACAAAAGCAATTAGTAATGTTAAGAATCTTTGATTAAAAGAGCTTTAAAGGAACTTGAAAAATTAAAAGATAAAAGTTGTTTTCATATATTAACAATATGTGTTTTAACTTATTTTTGTACTTATTTCAATATTATATAAGTTATCATTTGTTATACATATATTGAAATGTATTTCTGTATTTAGATTTTTTTATATGTAACATTTTTACAAAGTATGCAATAGCAATTGTGTTTTTTAAAATATTTGAAGAGGCCTTCCTTCTTTAAGAAGTAATAAAACAGTTTTATTTTCTGAAAATAATTAGTAACTGTCACGAGAAAACTTTAACAAATAAAAATTATAATGTGGTTCAACAGTTACTCAATTGACATGAGTAAATCATAAAAAGCTCATAAAACTAATAATTTTAAAGAATAACAAGTGTGTTATATACAAAATATCAATTTACATTTTAAAAATTATTAACAATGTATAAATTTAGTTTTGTATTGAATAAAAATAAAAAATGAAAATAATTCAATATATAAAACATAGAACTCACAATGAGTAAATTGTTGAACACACAAAAGTTTAAAGTTTAAAAGTAAAAGAACAATTACATTAAATCAATACGATACAATTACACAAAGTTCAAATAGATTTGTAGAATTGTAGATCAATAGATGCGAAATGCAAGCTCTTGCACAACAAAAGGTACATAGAAGCAAAAAATCAGATCACACAAAAGAGTCAAATAATGTTTGTTCGAGGCAATAATCACGCATTTTCATCTCATGTGTCTAAAAACTGCCCAATTCATAAACAAAGTCATTGAGCAAGCGGAGAGCGCAGAGCCAGAAATAAAGCTACCTCTCTTCAAATAAGAACCAAAAAAAGAAGCAACAATCCACAAATAGATTCGTATGCAAAAACGACCACCAAATCCGCGTTTTTATCATTATCTGCCCAAGGCGACTTAAACTGCACGCACCTCGCATCGTGAATACAATCACTCTCTCGTGCAATGTAAACAATAGATTGCAGGACAAGTGGAAAATCGTCAAATCACACCACTTGCATAGAAATGCACTACACAGAGCGGGAGAGTGCAGAGAGCAATGAGAGAAGAAAAGAAAAAAAGGCTGCACGCTGGCCAGGGGGAGGGTGCCCGAAAAAGCTATTGCTATCAGCTACATCTTACCAGTTGTTCATGTCCAGGAAGAAGGCGGCGGTGGTCTCGTTGAGCTGGCTGCCGGCCAGCACCTTCTGCAGCTGCTTCACGAGGTCGTCCTTGTCCGTCGTCCCGAGACAGCTGAACTGATGCAGCAAATGCTGATCCAGCTCGTCCACGTCCATTGCGTGGCTCTGTGTGTGTGCACACGCGATTTCTTTCTAAATTATAACACCTCTTGCTCTCTACAATTGTAGGTATATACACACACCTCCGTGTTTTCGTCTCTCTCTCTCTCTCGTTGCAATCGTGCAGCACAGCCTAGCCTATATAGCCTTGATAGCTGTAGCCTCTTCCGCCCTCGAGACAGACGAGACCCACCAACACACGCACACACACACACACACACGCGCGCACACTGCAGCAGTCTACACTATTAGTGCTCCATTTGTATTGTGATTGCACTCCTCGCTGCTTTTCTCTCGGCAGCCTGCACTGCAATGCTATATAGGCACACACGGTGCTGCACACAACAAACAAACAAAGAAAGAAAAAATAATAAAGAGCCCGAGCAAGTCTCGCGTCTTCTCACGATTCGTGCACTGCTGCTGCTGCTGCTGCTGCTGCGCTTTCTTCCTCGCGCGCGTGCACTGCACGCGTGTGTCTCGTGTAGTCCCGATGCTCCGTGCGAGTGCGTGTGTTCGTATATATGTACTTACGACACCACAGTACCTACAACTTTTCTTCTCTATGATACAGCCGCGCGTGCGACCGGAGCTGGATGCAGCCGTCTCGTCGATGAACGAGCGTAGGTATAGGTACGCGCATCAGCGATACGTATGTTTGTTAGTTAGAGAGAGAGAGAGATGGCTCTCTTTTTCAACTGCAAATTTTCATTGTCATCGCCCTCGGTGGGGGGGACCTGGTCTGCGATGCATACGCTGCATGCACTGCGCGCACTGACACTGAACTGACTGTGACTGACTGACACACACACACTGCAGCGACGAGCGTCGAGACTGTGCCTTGTTGTATATATATATATGTATGTGTGTACCGTTTTTCTTTTTGTTGGTTGTTTTCGCTTTATTATTATAAAAGCGTAAAAGCAGTTTGGAATTTATTCGGTCCCTGCAGAGCGTCGACGAGCCTCCATGTCCTCGAGAAAGTGCGCTGACTGCTGTATATAGGTCGGATGATCACTTTCGGGTCATTTTTCGAAGGAGTAAGTATAGCCATCAGCGCGCACGGAGAGTCAGCTCACTAGTATACACTGTTCATACAGTATAGTACCTAAGTAAGTATACGCAAGGCTGCGCGTCGCAGCTCGAAATTCTTGCCTGTATGTAGGCATGCGTGTTTATTGTCCTTGTCTCGCCTGTGCACGGGCGCACCTATACTCACTTCGCTCTTCCTCGCTCCTTCTCTCTCTTTCTTTCTTTCTCTGCACGTATTAGTAGCCTCGATCTCTTGTATAGGTATAGTCCTCGTGTGTATACTGTATGTGCACGGTGCAGTAGCCTGCTTTGCTACTGCAGTGCGAACCGGAGAAACGGCTTAAGTCCACTTTTTTCAAAATTTATTTTTCACTGAGTTTAGTTCAAAATATTGAGAAAGTGTAAAAGTAAAAGTTCAATACCGTAAATCCTTAATTATCTCAAAAAATGTATAATATATGTATAAGTCCAGTTTTCATGTTATATATATATATAGGTAAGTGTATATATATTTGGGTTAGAGCGCGTTGATCTCTCGCGAGAGGCTCTGACAAAACAGATTTTTCTTTAACCCCCCCCCCCCCACTCTGTCGCTCGATCTTTGTGGCCAGAAGGCTCTTTCTTATTATGATTATAATTCGAGTGTTTCGCTATGTATTTTACGTCAAGAAAGCTACCCTGAAAAGGAAATTTGATTCTGATGCGTATTTAAAAAAAACGAAATTTTCGAATGTATTTTATCGGCGGGTAAAGTAGGTCTGACACATATCCCCTCGTCGATGATGCATACAGTATTCACGGATTCCGAAAAAGAGGCAGAAAAATAATTGGCCTAAATTCTCTGCGACATGAATTTTTAAACAAATAGCAAATTTCATCATTTATTTGCAGCAAGTAAACAAATAAAAACTTGGTTTCACATATTTTTTAACATACTCTAGGAATTGTTAAAAAGTAAAAAGACTGATAATGATACTGAAGACCAATTAATTAAGTTGTTAAAACAATAAAAAAAAAACAGGTTTAGATTAGGTATAATTTGTTATGATCTGATAATATCAAAGGGTGTCCGAAAGTCAATTCCCTGAATTACCGACCGAACCATACATTATTTACTTTAAAAACAAAATTACTTATAGGGTAGTGACCCCAGTAGTCGGCCACTTTGACTATTTTCTTTTAATAAATAAACCCGTAGACAAAATATCGCTAGGATAATAATTTTTTAATAATCTGTGCCATTTAAACATTTAATTCTGACGTTAGAATAGTTCAAGAACCATAAAAGAAAAATTGTTTCCGATATGTCTTTATCGATATGTGCTTACAGGTGGTTGAGTACTAGAATTTTTGTAATTTTTGACGAATTTTAGTTGACGGCCGGGCCTGGTCGGCAACCCATGTCCAAAGCTATACTTTTAATTCTAATGATTATTACGATTAATTAATATATATAATTTTATTCATTTAATATTTATTCAATTTTTTTATAGCTGAACTTAAATCGTAGAACTATTAAAAAGAATAAACAATGCTTTTAAAGCGCGATGTATTGCCTTAAATTGTCCCGGTCGACCTACTAGCGATCAAGCGGCCGTACTATAGATTCCGGTAGTCGACTACTAGCGCTTTCGTCATATTTTATTAAAACATATATTATAATTATCCTATAAATATTTTAAGCAAAAATAAACATTTTATCAAAAATTAATTTATAAAGGTAATTTATAAATAAAGATGTTTCTGAATTTTTTTAAATAACTTGAATACAAGTTTTTCCTTAGCTGGCCGACTACTGGGGTCACTACCCTATTTAGCTAAAACCCAAACTTGCCGGCCCGTCATTGAGTAGTAATACATCTCTCTACGAAGTTTCAGACGTCAAACACAACGGCACCCTCAAAAATTATTGGAATGAAATTTCGGTAACATTATATAAATATAAGTAAATTTGAATTCTTAATTGACTTTCGGACCCCCTTAAACAGAATAAAAATATTTTCAATACAATTGTAATGCTGTAGGCGTAGAATATAGTTCACAAATGTGTGACTATATTGTATAATATATATATATTATAGTGACACTTTTATTCCTAAATCAATTTCAATGTCTCACTTTTCTCTTTAAACATTTACTTATTTACATACTATCTAAATATTATTGATGTACAAAATACGTACATACACATGCTCACACATATACTTATACATATATATATATATACATATGTATAAGTATATGTGTGAGCATGTGTATGTACGTATTTTGTACATCAATAATATTTAGATAGTATGTAAATAAGTAAATGTTTAAAGAGAAAAGTGAGACATTGAAATTGATTTAGGAATAAAAGTGTCACTATAATATATATATATTATACAATATAGTCACACATTTGTGAACTATATTCTACGCCTACAGCATTACAATTGTATTGAAAATATTTTTATTCTGTTTAAGGGGGTCCGAAAGTCAATTAAGAATTCAAATTTACTTATATTTATATAATGTTACCGAAATTTCATTCCAATAATTTTTGAGGGTGCCGTTGTGTTTGACGTCTGAAACTTCGTATATATATATATATATATATATATATATATATATATATATTGTATATATGTATGTCACTTCACCCCTTTTGCACCCTAAACGTCGTCACCAACGTCACCATCCTCACAAAAAGGATCAGAGCTGAGTAGCCTCATCGTCAGTTCTCCAGCAGTCAGTCAGAGTTCGACAGCCGATAGCGACACTCTTGTAAGTATTCTTTACTTTGTAATTTTAAATAGTAGACTATACATAAGCTCTTAAAAGGTTATCCTAATTACTTATCTTATTTAAACTTAAATCAACTTCTCTCATTATGTATTTCTTTTACCTTTACGTGTGTTGAGAGAGCATTTTAATACTCGGTTCGATAATTTAAACTACCCGCGTGTCACGTTCGCCCTAACAATACATTCTCGGTCAATAAACGGCTGTAGGGAAATTCGCGACGTCACATGACACTATAAACAGGATAAACTGTATTGATGTAGCGGCTATGTCTACTGTGGCACTAGTGTTGTTATATTAAATATTGTTTTCTTATTACAAAAAAAAGAGTATAAAAAGTCTGATTTACTAAAGTTTTAATAGTTACAAATTATTTGAGGCATTCATGCGGCAGCAAAAGCAAATATATTTTCTCTAAACAAATAAATACGTAAGTTTTTATATATTCTTAATATAACCTTCACTGTAGTTCTAGCATTTTTCTAATTATATTAATACTAATTGCTAAAAAAAAAATGCGTCGATTAAAGAAAAAACTTTGATTTATAATTTGATACGAAAGTAAATGCAAAACATAAATATTTTAGAATAGAACGATTTTTGCATTAACTATATACACATAACCTAAGTTATTTCGATGTACACTTGGATATTAAATTTAATAAAAGTTCATTTTAACTATTATTGTGCAAAATATTTATGCTTTATGATACTATTTTTTTTTTTTCAGAAAATAATTAAACATGGATTATCAAAATCGACCTGGAGGAAAAACGGGTGGAGGAGGTGTAGCCTCCTGGTCCGAGAGCAACAGAGATCGAAGAGAACGTCTTCGGCAGCTTGCTCTGGAAACAATTGATCTTAATAAAGATCCATATTTTATGAAAAATCATTTAGGCTCATATGAGTGTAAATTATGTCTAACTCTTCACAATAATGAAGGAAGTTATCTTGCGCATACACAAGGAAAGAAACATCAGGCTAATTTAGCAAGGAGAGCCGCTAAAGAAGCAAAAGAAGCACCACAAACTCTGGCTCCAGAAAAGCCAAGAGTAGAACCTAAAAAATTTGTTAAAATTGGACGACCTGGTTACAGAGTAACTAAACAAAGAGATCCTGAATCTGGACAACAAAGTTTACTGTTTCAAGTAGATTATCCTGAAGTGGCTGACAATATTATCCCACGGCATAGATTCATGTCTGCTTATGAACAAAGGGTTGAACCTCCAGACCGTAAATGGCAATATCTGTTATTTGCAGCTGAACCATATGAAACTATTGCTTTTAAGGTAAGCAGTACTAAAATTATTATATTATATTCAATTAAACATTAGTTTTGATATTAGAATTAAAATTTTATATAGGTATATCCAACGGTAAAACCATTTTTCCGAATGTGTCCCTAAATAACAATTTTTTCATATAGGCATAAGAAATAAAATCACATCTGAAGTGTTTTTGTTGACTTTTTGGTGACGACATTCTTACGCCTATGAAAAAGTTGTTATTTAAGGGCACGTTCTGGAAAATAGTTTTTCGTTGGGTGTACTTACTATTTTATGGCAAGTGATTTATAATTTTTTGTGTTATGAATGAACTTTAATAGTATATAGTTTGGTAACTATAATTTTTATAACATTTTATACATACGTATTATAAATATTTTTAATGAGCCATTTAACTACCTATATACTGTTACAAATGTGTAGAAAGAATTAATACAAATACAATTTTTAAGGCACCTTGATAACATAATTATATATCCACTTGATATATGTAGTAAACGAGAAAATTAACCAGCATCTTTACACAATTGATTTAAAAGAAATAAATAACTATTAAAAACTACCTATCATATCGAGGTGCATTAATATAATCAACTGCAAAGTTGGAGTTATTTAAAACAAGATGCTCGTACTGCATATACATCATCCCTGGGTTAAGGTTAGACTGATTTATAATTTTGATTGAATTTTCATAATAAATAAAAAAACTACAGGGGCATGAATTTTATGTCAGGGCAAAATGTTTATCAAAAACTACTTATGTAAATTTTTTTAGTACTGCAGATCGCTTACTTTTGCTAAATCAATCATCAAAAGATAATTTTCTATATTTACTATATATACACGTCCTTATCTGATTTACAACTTTGAGTAATTATTTTTAAAAAATGCAAAATAATAAAAATATGAATTTTGTTTTAGTGCAAACTATTTATTAAAATCAACCTCCTTAAATTTTTTTACATACAGATATTACTTAGTTCTTTCAAATCAATTGTTCAAAGGTGCTAGTTAATTGTGTCATTTACTATATATATATATCAAGATGCCTTAATGTATATTACCACAGTAAAATCTGGTATAAAGAAGAATTACATATAATCTAATGCTTCTGTTATGTTTCTAGGTACCAAGTAGAGAGGTAGAAAAAGCGGAGGGAAAGTTTTGGACACATTGGAATAAGGATACCAAACAATTTTTCCTTCAGTTTGCATTCAAAAACGAAAAGCCTTCGATTGGAAAGGTACCACCACCACCAGTACCTTTAATACGACCAGGAATGGCACCATCCATGGTGCCTGTTCCACCCCCTCCTCCAAGACCTCCAATGTTCAACCCCGTGCCACCACCACCCAATATGCTAGGACCAGGAATGCCAATACCTCCACCACCCCCTCAATTGCATTGAACATAAAATTGTAATTTGACTTAATTTTGTAATTGTAATTCTAAGATGACGAGGATAAAAAAATATAACAAGAGTATTTAAAATTTTTTTGGTCTTTTTTTATTTTTAAAAATTGTATACGAAGATGTAGATCGTACAATCAAGTCCTAGAAAGATATAATTTTCTGAAAAAAGAAAAAGGAATAATACCCTATTAGTTTGTTGTTAAAAGTACATCTAAGCTATAAATTTTTTTGTTAATACTAAATCAGAAGAGAACATTCTACATGGTTTAAAGTGATGTACGCACTATTAAGTCCGCCCGTTCTGTGTCATCATAAAAATTTCAATTTTTTTTCTCTTTTTTTAAATTAATTCAAATATATAAAAACTGAATTTAAGAATCTTGTTAAAATAAATTCAAAACTTAATTTTATTTTCCATCTGCTCGATATTATAGTTGATAAGTATTAAATCTTTATTTACCTGAAACAAAAATGAAAGCAAACTTATTAGACTAAAACATTATTTTGTTTAACAATTGAAAGAAATTTATATTTTTAATCAGAAAAGAACGTTCAACATGGGGAAGGAGTGTTGTACGCACTCTTTTAGTCCGCCCGTTCGAAATCATCATTTATAAAAATATAATTTCTATTCTTATTTGTAAGAAATCATAAAAATACATACCCAGTAATTTATGCACTCAATACACAAGTTCCACCAACAGACTTGATCTTATCCTCGGCCAGTTTGCTGAAGAATTTAGCCTTAACAATAACTGGCTGCTTAGGTAGCCTTCCTTTGCCCAAAAGTTTGTAGTATCCCTAAAACACATTAAAAACCATTTAATTAATAAACTTGAAAAATTAAAAAGTTTTAAGAGCCTGATATAATGGTCTTTATTTAATTATTAATAGTTACTTTTATTTAAAGAAAATACTTTTGTACATAATTTATTTTGTACTGCATAACATTTTAAAAACATATTTCTGATTGTAATTTAATCATATTACTGGCATATTACTATTATATTTTCATTTATAACTTATTAAAGAAATATATTTTTTTTTTTTATAATTCTTAATTCTTTAAAGAATCAGAGTAAAAACTTACAGCCTTGACAAGGTCGATAACTGGTACTTTGCCTTCAGGTTTGGCATCCTTGTACTTCAGCCTCGTCTGCTCTGAGACTAACGTCCAGAGTTTGTCTAGGTTGAGAGCTGGGCACCATTTGGTATTCTTGCGTAAATGGTAATTCCTCATACCAAGCTATAAATTTAAATGAAACTGTTGTAAAAATCATTGTTTTATAATTCACATGATTGTTTATTAAAGTTTGTATAGTCAGATAAATAATGCATTCAATGTTATTCAGTTCGCCGGTGAAAGCTTGTTTACTCATCATATTAAAATTATTTTTAATTAAAATTTCTGTAACTAAATCATGACTTTCCAGAAACCTTTTACAAAATTTTTAATTCTGAAGAAATTTTGATTCAAAATAATAAGTTAGAAGAAAAATTGTTTAATTTATTGCTATTTTAGCTTAATACACAGTACATACTCTGAGTAGCACTTCTATTTTAATTTTTATAATTTCTTAAATAGGTTTTTGCTTACCTTTCCGAAATAACCTGGATGGTATTTGTCGAAGTTGATACGGTGGTGGTGCATACCACCGGCATTACCACGACCTCCAGGATGTTTCCTGTGCTTGCCTGAAATCAACAATGTTTAAACTTTAATGAAATCAAATGGAGTTTGGAAAAGTAAGAAAGGTGATTGGAAACCGAATACTGCAAAATTCTTGCACACACTTGAAGTAGAAAAACCTTTAAAGTGAATATAAAAACTTACCAATACGTCCATGACCGTGGCTCACGTGTCCACGGAGCTTCCTTGTCTTCTTCTTGTGTGTGGACTGCAAGAATACAAATAAGTTAATTGGAGGAGTGTAGTTAGCATCCTAACTTCTATTTTATCGTACAAAGCGACGGGTAATCGATTAATAAATAACAAACGACACATTTCTAGTTTGAACCGGTCAACAATTTAAAATTCGCGACAACACGTGAAAGTAACAATTACATGTTCTCGAATAAACAATAGGTCCGTTTAGAGGTTAGCCAAACAGAGATTCACATTTACATTAGTTTCACTGAAAAAGAGAAAATCTTTTCGGCAAAACGTTCGCTAAGGATTCTTAGCTTCGAAGACTGCATTATGCACTTCGCGGGAATTATGATGCCCGAGAATCAAATGGATTTTTGCAAGAAATATTTTCACGCAGCTAACTCACCATCTTGGCTCGAGCGCAAAGAACTAAAAGACTCGGCGTTTGCGCATGCTCGTAAACACCGGATATTTCGTGCGTGGCGACCTCACCGGCCAACGCTAGTAAAGTAGAAAACGTGCTACCGTAGTCGATAAGCGCAATTTCTTATGTATCGATAGATCTTGGAGAAATATATGATCAGAGGTTTATTTGTGCAGTGGCTAGCTAGAGAACGACACTTGCTCGAAAACTGGTTTTCTTGTATATTGTTTATTTTAATTAATTTGAGCAGTATTTTTTATTTCATTTATTCACGTTTCTTACGAAGGCTAGAATATTTTAGTTTTTTCGAAAAATACTAGTTCTGGTCCGGAATATCTTACAAAAATTAGGAATTTTCAGAATTTTAGACAAACATTATAATTTTTTTAGAAGATCTAAGAACGTGATTGTATTAATCAGAAAATCTAAAAAATGCTAATTTATTATAAGAGGGCTCTGAAAAGAAGTAGGTGTTTTTGAGAAATCTGAAATGTGCTTTCTGTGTAAGGGACATCGTTGTCGTTATGTTGTAGTTTTTTTTAAATGATTAAATAAGTTCACTATATGTATATACATACATACGTAGAACAATAAATACTTATTAACAATAAAATTTTTTAACTATATGGAGATACAGTCCGGAAAATTGCATACAAAATAAACGTATGCTTAAAAAGTATATAATTGATTGAAAATGAAAATTAAAGTAGGTATTTGTTTTTATTAAATTCTTAAACTCCTTTATGTTTCTCAAAGTATAATAATTATTTATAATTGAATAATTGGAATTAATATTACCATCACCATTAAGACTAGATTTTACATAAGATTATGCGGTTATTACGGGAGGCCACCTACTTTGCAAACTTTTTGTTTGAAACTGTTTAGTTCTTATAATATTTTTTAAAATAATTTTTATGATCGATGGTTATCAAGTTTATGCGTTTGGTTAGCTAAACAAAATTTTATTTAGGTATGCATGTTCGCAATTATTATTGTTTTACTGGAATTATTTAAATGAACTTTGCCCCAACCTTGGGACAACCCTAGTGGAAATTTCAAACTGTAAGAAACTGTGAAAAACTGTGACAAATGTATGAAAAAGTGTGTAAAACCATGAAATTTCGTGAAAAACGGTGAAATTACTTATTACATTTGGAACAGGATTTTAAAAAATATTATAGAATATTTCATAAATTTTGTCACAGTTTCTACATAATTTTTTGCATAGTTATTACAATTTCTTACAGTTGTAATGTAACGTGTTTTTTGTAAGTGTGAGAAACTGTGAAAAACTATGAATAACTGTGAAAAACTGAGAAAAAATGTGCATATTTGTTTGTAACAGATGTGCCAAAAGTATGTGTATTTTCACAGTTTTTCACACTTTCTCACATTTATTGCAGTCTTTCACAGTTTTTTATACTTTCTCACATTTTTTTCAGTCTTTCATTTTTCACACTTTCTCACATTTTTTTCAGTCTTTCACAGTTTTTCACACTTTCTCACATTTTTCTCAGTCTTTCACAGTTTTTCACACTTTCTCACATTGTTTTTAGTATTTCACAGTTTTTCACAGTTTTTCACATTTTTTCAGTCTTTCACAGTTTTTCACAGCTGTCATTTCCACTGGGAAACTTCATAAATTACATGTATTTAAATGGGGAAACTGGAATAAATCGATCCCCTTTTACTTGATTTCGTATTTCCGATTGTTCGGAAACTTTAACAATTAATGTAACTTATTTAAGGTAGTAGAAAAAGTATTTTTTTACATAATAAAGAGTGTTTATAGTGTATAGATATAGTAGGCAAGTGTTTTTATGAAGTAGCCCCAACCTATAGAATGTTTTGCGAATAAGTCGCTTGAGGCGTCAAAATCTTTGTTTTAATAAGTTTTATATAAATAAGAACTTTCGTATAATGAATAACTTGTTTGAATTACTCGACACAACTTTTGTACATTAGCAAAATATACAGAAAATAATTAATAAATCGTAAATTCCCGAAAAAAATTTCCTTTTTTGATATATTAACATGTATTCTGAGGTAAAAATGTTTAATTTTGAAGACCATACCGTACCGTACCATGAAGCCCTATACAATGTTTCTGACTATATCCGTACTTTTCTACTTCCATTTGATATTTATTACCTATATATATATATATATATATATATATATATATATATATATATATATATATATATATATATATATATATATATATATATATATATATATATATATATATATATATATATATTAATAAACGTTTTAAAAAATATGTTTTACAGCAAATGTTTATAAACTAAAAAATTTAAAATTTAACTAACTTCAACTTTAATATTTGCGTGGATATTAATTCATAATTACGATTACGTCATAGGCGCTAAATTAAACTAAAGTGACGTATTATATATATAGGTAATAAATATCAAATGGAAGTAGAAAAGTACGGATATAGTCAGAAACATTGTATAGGGCTTTATGGTACGGTACGGTATGGTCTTCAAAATTAAACATTTTTACCTCAGAATACATGTTAATATATCAAAAAAGGATTTTTTTTTCGGGAATTTACGATTTATTATATATATATTTATTTATATATATATATATATATATATGTATGTATATATATATTAGTTTTGTTAAAAGACTTCATTAATTTTTAATTGTGCCATGTGTTTGTGGCGTTTAATGCTTTTGCAATCCGTCTGATTGGATTGGTCTGTTTCTACTTTGCTGTTTATATCTGTGATTTCCAGGAATAAATCATGTCCTGCATTTTTAAAAATGTCAAGATATTGCCGTTTTTCATTTTGCTTCCTGAAAAAGGTAGCTTTGTGATAGTAAATTTTTTTTCAGAAAAAACATGTTAGATACATGTTTTGGAACACCTGTAATCAAAATGCACTAATTTTATAAAATGTCTGTATGGATGCATGTGCGTGAGTGGGTGTGTGTGTGTACGTGTGTGTATGTGTGTGTATGTGTGTGTATGTATGTATGTGTGTATGTACGTATGTGTGTGTGTATGCGTATGTGTGCGTGTGAGTGCGTGTGAAGCGATTCCTTTCTTTTGTTATACATGGAAACATCATATTTTGTTTAAACGGTGATTTCGCTTGTCTGATATACACACACCTATACACACTAGCACACACCCGCACACATGCACACCCGTACACACGCGTATCCAGTATACACACACACACTTTTTATACAAAAAAGCGAATAAATTTTAAATTAATTCGTAAAATTTTAAACTCAAACGAATAACGTATTCGATAACAAAATTCAAGTTTGAGGAAGCTAATTGCCAAAGAATTGGCAGCGGTTTTTCAATTGTCATTTAAACCTATGTAAAAGAAAAACATTATGAAAAAAGGTAAGTGATAGATTATACTTTTGCCATCTTTAACTTTTTATATGAAAGTATAATCACTAAAAGCTCCTCTAACGCAAAATCTTAAATGAGATCTCAGGTGCTATCTCATGCCAAAATCTCATGAGATTAAATACTCCGCATAGATTGAAATTAGTTGAAAATTGACCTTTATAGACTTTTTTGAATAGGCTATTGTACTCTTTCATATGATACATTCAAAATCGTAGAATATAAAGTATTTTTTAAAGAATTTTCACTTAAAATCTTACCTGAGATCTCAGAAGAGATTTCAGAACTTTAAAATTATTTGTATAGAAATTTTCAAACCAAAAGTAAGCTTAAAAATACTCTATATTATACGTTTTCCGACGTATTATATAGACGACAGAAACTATAATATTCATCAAAATAACTGTAAAGATTCATTTTGAATGAATTTCAATATTTTATTAAGTTTTTAATCACGTGAGATTTTGGCATGAAATCTCACCTGAGAATCTTCTTTTTAGTTAGAAGTTTTTTTAGTTAAGTAAGATAACTGTCCTATAAACTTTTTTTCGTTATTAAAGGGAAATTACTTAAATGTATAAAGTTACGCATAAAAAGTATTAATAAACGTTTTAAAAAATATGTTTTACATCAAATGTTTATAAACTAAAAAATTTAAAATTTAACTAACTTCAACTTTAATATTTGCGTGGATATTAATTCATAATTACGATTACGTCATAGGCGCTAAATTAAACTAAAGTGACGTATTATACTCTGCGTATAAAACACAAGCTTGTATTATACTAGTTTCTGACGTGTATGATTGTACATACAATACATAACATATCATACTTTTACAACCCTGCCTGAGATCTTACCTGAGATCTTACCTGAGATTTTTCAGTAGGGTCAATTTTCAAAAAAGTAGACTTAAGTGGTTAATCCGCAAAGCCATCAGATATTATATTTATAATGCATATAAATGGATCAACTTTAACTATTAAATATTTAATTCCTTATGTTTGTCAAAAAAACGTTGTTTCCCATCAACCTTTAATAGTTCTTGCACTAAACGAAAAACAATTGAGAATTGTTTAAAATTGAAATTTGATTGATTATATTAATATTTGTGCCTCTGCAAAATTGCAGGATTGATCATTGACTATAGATAAACAAGACATTTCATTTCGAAAATCGAATTTTCTAATAAGATTAGTACGTAGCATTACAGCAGCGTGCTATTTTATTTATAAATTTAATTTCGATGATTGCTTCTAACAGCAAATTGTAGACGAGATTTGTAGAGTGTCTCATACACTCTTTAACAAAAAATCTACTATATTTATTAGAACAACAGAAACAACTACTCTGCGGGCAAATACCCCTCCCAGCATTGAATTAAACTGTTAATTCATAAAATAAATATGTAAATGTAATTAGTATTAAAAATTCAAATATTTTTCGTATTTATCCTGCAAGTTTCTCGTAAACTTGTTAAGGGGATGTCGGAGCTAAAATCGTGTATTTTCTTTTAGTGATTACTTTTAAAATATAGAATGCAGGGAAACCTTAAGAGCAGAGCACCGTAGTGCTTTTCATAATAAAGCTTTTGCATGCAAGATAAAGTTGATCTGATGAGTTATTTTTCTGATTAATTGGAAATACAATAGGGTGTTTACGCATTGAAACCTAACCTCAAAATTGTAATCATACCAAACTTTTGCTAATAACTTCTTTTAATGTAATTTTACAGTAAGATTTAGAGCTGAGCACCGTAGTGCTTACTATAATGAACCGATCTGTACAAGATAAAGTCAGTCGGACTTGTAGTTTTTACAAACAATTGGAAATACAAAATAGGTCGGACAGCAAAAGGGGGGGCGGGGCTCCGACATCACCTTAAACGGATAAAACATGTTACGTATTTAGAGTGTTTCATATACTCTTTAATAAAAAATCTACTATATTCATTTGAACAATAGAAACAACTACTCTGCGGGCAAATACCCCTCCCAGCATTGAATTAAACTGATAATGCATAAAATATGTAGATATATTTTAACATTAAAAACCCAAACATTTTTTGTAGTTATCATGCAAATTGAAGTTTTTTTTTCTTTTTTATAGGAATAAAGGAAAAACCATTTTAAAGTAGGTTTCTGCTAAACCTATTAGATCGTATTATTAGTTTTTCACTGTATGTATATGTAAGGTTCATTCTTGGTGCACGAAAGCTTGCGGTATTTATCCTCGAGAAAAGTCTACCTCTTCAAAGCAAGAAATATATAGGTTCTTTAATATTATAAATGTAAAGATTAAAAAGCGTTTCGGCCTCAAGACTGCCTGTAGGCCTCATCAGTATGATCAGGCAGTCTTTATCTTCGACGCACGTATATTTAAAAAAATAAATAAAAAATTTTTTTTAACAGTATATTAAAGAAAACAACCAAATTTAATTACTTTTTTCATACTGTAACGTTTTGTAGATACAATGTAACACAAACACCACATTTTTCTTCTGCAAAATTTATAATTACAATAGAATGATAAATTCAAACAAAAATCATATTAAAAACAAATTATTTAATTTGACTTGAAAATAAAGACAAACTCTCGTCTACAATTTGCTGTTAGAAGCAATCATCGAAATTTTATCAAAGATAGACGTTCAAATCATTTTTAAGAAACGAGTGTTTGTATTAACATCATACAAACATTCCAATCATTATAAATTTAAGTTATAAAAGCATTTCTGCCTAAGAAAATTTGACAAAATACTAGATGTGTATTTTGAAGAGTATAACAAATTGAAAATTATAAATCTTGAATTGATAACGAAGGATTAGCAACACACTTTAATTTCAAGAATATCAACAACATTAAAACTTATGAAATTTAGAGAAATTTATTATTAATTAAAGAAAAATATTTATAGATGTAATTATTTTATTTATTTATAGATTTAATTATTTATTTATTTATTTATTTACTTATTTAATTATTAATTTATTAATTTATTTACTTGCTTGCTTGCTTGCTTGCTTACTTAAGTGTTTGTTTGTTTGTTTGTTTGTTTGTTCGTTTGTTTGTTTGTTCGTTTGTTTGTTAGTTTGCATGTTTGTTTGTTTGTTTGTTTGTTTGTTTGTTTGTTTGTTTATTTATCTACTTATTGAATCAAAGGGCGAAGCCCTTTTACTTTACCCTTTAATTATAAAGCATTTGTTCTCCTTTTAGTTCACTTTGTAATTCTAAAAATATTGGGTCCATTAGGCACCCCCGAAAACCGCTCTTGAGGGTAAAAACTACCTCTAATAAATACATGAGTAATAATGTAGTCCTGGAGCTGGGTACCTTGTTCAAATTTGTTAATACAAAATTCAAATTTGAAAAACTTCAATTTTTCAACTTAGAAAAAATTGTATCTAATTCTTTGACTATCTTTGAGCAAAAAAGGTTCATACAAAGTTTTACGTAGCACCTTTAGTTTTCAAGAAAAAAATGCTTAAAGTTGATAAGAAATTGCAAAAACGAATCTTAAAAAAATCATAACATTTCAAATATTTATTTTGGAGAATAAAGTCTACGAACATTATTTGCTTAAAATAACTTATATTTACATAGAAAAATACTTCCGGGTCGAAAAATAATTTTATTTTTCATTTGTTTAAACAATTGCATATTAAACAATTGTTTACCATTTCAAACAAAAAAGGACCAGCGCATTCGTGTTCTACGGGTCAAAATACATAAGAAATTACTATTTTCACCTTTGGACACCCTGTTGCATGCGGGATGGTACCCAGCTCCAATAGGACTAATACATTTATAATATAATATATATAATTTTTAGAAAATAAAAATACGTAGGTAATATATACACAATTTTTAATGATACTTATAAATAGTAGTGACCAACTATAATTGTGAATTAAAGAAACATTTTAAATTTAAATAATCAATATTAAAAATGTCGATAAAATTATAAATACAGAAGCACAAAATCATTATCAAATTCAATTCTTAAAAAGATGATTTATTAATAAAAAAAATTAATTTGGCAAATTGAAATCATTATTCCCTGAGACTCTTAACAAGTCAATTGTGAGTGATATGAGGTTGAACGGAACTAATTTTAAGAATGAAAGAAATCTAGCTTCAACTATATACATCCGCATAATTTCAATTGAGTATAGCAGAATATAGGTATTGGACGAGAATTGAATAGAAAGAGTGTTATAAAAAACGGTCAATAATTTGATTGTATGGTTATATGATATTTTCTTTTTGATTATGCACATACATACATCCAATGAAAATATTTTTAATTTTTATAATGTCATTTGAACTTTGCTAAAAATAAAGACTTTACTATGCGTTCTCGATTAGGTATTTGCTTGAACAAACAACCATTTTTATTTCTTTGTATCCTTACATAGTATATATTCTGATAAAAATGCAAAAAATCAGTAAACTATAAATAAAAGTGACCATATCTACTATTTATGAATTTTTTAAACATTAGTTTAAAACTTATAACCTTAATACTTATCACCAAAACATGAAAGAATGACTTATTCATCGGTTAGGCGAAGAAGCCATAGAGTACGCATCAGACCTTTATACTTTACCCGCCGATAAATACGAAAATTTCATTTTTCCTTAATTACGTAAAATACATAGTGGTATACTCAAATTGTTATCAGAATAAACAATTAGCAATAATCATATATGAACGCGTACATGAACATTTCTATAATATTCATTCGTGCATGCCAATAGATGAGTTTAGGGGTGATTTTCACGAAACTGTCCTTTTTAGTGTCCTCTCCGTGGTATCAAACTGCTTGCATTACACAAGACAGAGCTTATATATATCTGAATTTTTATAAATGCACGTTATACATTTGTTAATGTTTGATTATAATACATTGTATATGTGGACTTGTAAATTTTTTTTGATTAGATAGACGTGCATGTTTGTTGCCACGGAGAGGACAGAAACACTGATTAAGTGATATTTTAAACTAGTATATTAAACTTTTACAAACTGACGCATACCGAATTTTCATATTAATTTGTACTCTAAGTTGCACAATTTTAAAATTACCCTAATTTCACATAAAGACAGCTATATTTAATTTACTGCATAAAATGAAACTAAAAACTTGCCACGGAGGGGACATTTGAGGTATATTTCGTCTGCTTACGTTACTTTATTATGCTGAATATAAAAGATATAATAATTCCATAATCACATGATTTGAATTATATATAAAAAGAATTTTCAATAGTATTTATAAGATAGGCGATCAATAACGACAGTTTCGTGAAAATCACCCATAGGTATCTCTTTTGTATTTTTACTCTTGGATAAATAAATACGCTGAAATTTGGCAGTTCTTATTATTATTTTGAGGTTATATTGGCTAATATCATAGTTTTTTCTGTGATTTCTATCAACAATAGTACAATATATGAAAATATAATACATACAATCAATTTATTGTATATTTTATATTAGTTTTAGTGTAAAAGACTGTCTTTTTAAAAAAATTTCATAAACTTTTACAAAATACATTCCATTTTGTTTAGAGTAATAAAATAAATAAAATAACTATCGTTATCTATTATATTTTTACATTTTATACTATTGTTCATAGAAATTTCGAATAAAAGCTATAAAATTAGCAAAAATAACCTCAACAAATAAGAAGAATGGCCGGATTTCAGCGTATTTGTTTATTTAAAAAATTCAAAATCATAAAATTTGAAACATTATTTGCTTTATTAGTTTCACGTATTTTTTAAATTCTCCAAAATTGAATCCTGGTTAAATAAATTACAATTTACGATTACGGTTACTGATCACGCGTACTTCATTAATTAAAATAAAATACTTTTTGGTTGCGTGTTTAATAAGTTGAACTTTAATTTGATAGCTTAGCATATGAACAATTTTTGGGTTATTTTTTAATTATTTAAAATGATTTAACATATTTTATTTTATTGAAAATAAGTCATGGTAAATTTGAACGCATTCCCGCAGTGTTCGCTATATGTCATGAAGTAAACATAACCTAATATGTAAAAGGCGCGGGGTGTTGGCGCACGAAGCGCGCAGGTGGGCCAATTCCCCTATAGTAATAAATAAAAGAGTGGGACATTTCGATGTAAATAAATTTGTAGCGTTATAAATACGCAATTCCTCAAAATTAAGATGTGACGCTGTACGTTACATTGTTACTTATTTATTTATTATACGGGCATTGCTGCGTTTTTCACTTTGATAAAAAAATTATACAAACATTGATCGGGATCAAGTTCGATCTTTGCCACCGATAAATAGTGATCGACAAGGGATTTTAGTCTCCGAACAAATCGGACTGATGGGGATTCGAACTCGCGCCCTCATTGTGGTCTTAGGAAGCAAGCGTCTTAAATTACCACCTGTGTGGTAAGTTATAGTTATATAGCTTAAAAATGTATCTTCTCTTATACAAGATTCGGCTGAATACCCGCTAATGGATCGAAAAGCGGATTATCGCAGTGCAATTAAAAAAGTTTATCTATATCTAGTATACGATTTCTGAACTACTATATTTTACAAATATTTGTTGATTGAAGGATACGACATTTCCATTACAACGCATTGAATAAAGTTCCTTTATAGTCTGTAAGTCGTTTCACTTCTACTTCAATTTTGACCTTGAGTGTGACATGACAAAGTTTAGTAAGAGCTCTTATACAAGATTCGGCTGAATGCCCGCTAATGGATCGAAAAGCAGATTATCGCAGTGCAATTAAAAGAGTTTATCTATATCTAATATACGATTTCTGAACTGCTATATTTGTTGATTGAAGGATACGACATTTCTATTGCAACGCATTGAATAAAGTTCCTTTATAGTCTGTAAGTCGTTTCACTTCTACTTCAATCTTGGTCTTGAGTGTGACATGACAAAGTTTAGTAAGAGCTTATACGAGCCACAAAGTTCATCTACCGGTTACGATTCTAACAGCCAATGGTTATGAAGGTGAGGTAATCTAATTTATTAATCATTTTTATGTTCTACTTAATGCCAATTGAGTTTATATATATTATGTAAATGTTGTAGATTCGATGTAACCTCGATCTTTTCCTAGTGAAAGCAAAACTTAATTTAATTCAACTAAAAAGTTAAGAAACGCTGAACAGATATAGATTAAAATTAGACATAAATAATTCATATTTTCAATTAATTTTTTTTTTAATATTTAAATGCATCAATTGAATTTGGCATTTTAAATGGAATATAGTAATTATCACGTACAATTTTAAGTAGCAGTCACTGACCCACAATCTTTCTTGTTTTGATTTTAAATGGAAAATTTTATTTTTATATTTCCAAACATTCCTACATTAATAGACAGATCGTTGATAAACAAAACTGCTTATTTCAATAAAGTATAATATATATTATATAAAGATAGACGTGTTGTACATAAACAAAGCTAACAGAGTTTTTCTTCAGTAACATGATGTGTTACAAGTATATTACTTATTATGTATTCATTCTGTATAATAATATATTATGACACTTTTTGACGTTCTTCTGTGCTGTGGAGAAAATTCCGTTTTTGTCTGAAGATGTAAGGCTTTCAAACTCATAGCGCTTAATTTATTTAGCTTACAAACACTTTTACACTTTTATTTTTAATTACATCGGAAGAATTCCACATATAAATAATGCAAACTGTGTCTTGTCTGACGCCATCTTCGTGCCCGCGTACCTTATTTTAAACTCCCAATATTCTTTATAATAATAATTGAGAAACTAGATCCGTGACGGTTCAATTAAAGTAATAATTGATCGAAACCCATACATAACTTATGGCGCTCCCGTACCATTTGATATACAAAAAAACTTTTACCAAATTTCGATTTACCTATACTATTTTCTTTAAAACAGTCATTTTGACATTTTTAAAAACTATCTACAATTTTCATACGGGGAATTTGTATACGGAGTCCGAATAACGGCCTTTGATGAAACTTTCGAGATCTTTTTCTGGTACGGGGCCATTCGCAAATAATGTCATGCTGATTTTGAGAATTTGTATGACCGCTATCCCCCTCTCCCTACGTGGTTACGTAACACATTTTCTCTCATTTATCTATGTCTTTAGTAAACACCATCACGCTAACTAACACAAAGAGAGCACTAAACCTTGTGAAGTAAAAATGAAGCCTAGTACCCTGCTCCCGAGATATGAAGTATTTTACTTCTTATATGTGTTATTTTAATGAAAAAAATGTACCTCTTCTTTTGACAACAACTCAAGTTATTATGCTAGCAAAATTGATCAAAAAGATAATTAAAGCAGATAAAAAGAGCTACAATTTAAGCTCTGTTTTGTATATAAAATTATTATTCTGAAGCAAAGTTATTAACAATTGAAGATGGTGATTAAAAATGCATGAAAAATCATCGAATTTAAGAGTTAAATTTCATCGAGTAATCGAAATCCTTTTAGCATAAAAGCCTGCAAATTTGTTCACAGAAGAAGAAGTACATGTTCATTCAAATAACGCATATTTAAAGCAAAACACCTCATATATCGAGAACAGGGGCTCATTGGAAAAGATTACGAGCGCTCGGTTGCATTTTTAAGTACCAGAAACCACCTCCCGAAGGCGATAAGAAATTGTTTATCAGAGGGTGTGTACTCTCCTATAGTAGCTAACTCCCTCTCCTCCCTCCAAGTGTGACATAATTTAAATAATGAACCCTACCTAAAATGAAGCCTTTCTATAGTATATACAACACATTTCATTAACTTTGAGAGTATATAACGAAAATAAATCATTTTATTCTTATAGGTGATACTAGATTGTAAATCAGCATTTTTTACAGATAAAATTGTAGGTAAAGTATAATGATTAATCAAAGCTATGACAACATTAACTGCACTACTATAGTCTCCTTACAAATTATGTTTCTTAATTAGAACACATTTTAACTACAGAAATTAAATTATAGAACGTCATACATATATTGTAGTAACAATACGAACTTTGAACTAAATAGAAAAAATATAAAGAGAGATGAATACCAAGTAAGTGTTTTTAAAATTATATGTATATATATATATATATATATATATATATATATATATATATATATATATATATATATATATATATATATATATATATATATATATATATATATATATATATATATACTACGTGCCTTGAAAAAGAAGTGTGAATAATAATAATCTATATAATTGTTAATTTCAGAAAACAAAATACTTATAAAAATGATTATCATGCAGAAAAATTACCACAATATCGGATTCCATTTGATTTAATAAAAGTTTTGTCTAACCATATGAAACCTTGGTTTGATATCTCAAAAGACAGTAATATGTATTTAGAAAGACTACGAAAATTCAAACAGAATAATAAAATAGAATTGAATGAGGATAATTATGATGAGGATCTTAATCTTCTGCTATATATTGAAGAATATCAAAATATATTGGATATACGACAATATGATATGCTGAATCAAAAAGTAACGATATACAAAGATAATCTATTTAATATTTATGTTAAAGGACTTGAAGAAGAAAGGCCATCTGTTACAGTTAATACTTTTGTAGAAGTTATTGATACTGAAACTAAAAATTCATTTACTCTTAAAGTTCATAAGGTTTTGGAGCAACATATCACTGCAAAAGCCGACGAAAAGTAACGAAACAAAATTATCTCTACTTTAATAACTTAAAAACTAATGAAAAAAGTATATACTATTATAAAAAAGGAATATTTATGTATAAATGTCACTAAATTTGTAGTAATAATAATAATAATTAATATCACTTAATTTGTAGGATAATTTTAAACACATTCAGTATTCACGAGTTTAAGTTTTCTATGCTTTAGATAATATTTTTTATATTTATCGTGCCATCTCTCACCAACATTTAAAAGTCCACTGTCAATTTATTGGCAATTAGCTTTCTCAAACTTAATTAATCGTTCCAATATTTCTCTTTTAATAGCCTAATTGTAGTACAGAGTAAGTGAGTTAGTTCCTGTGTCCTGCGTCAGTTAATGAGCCTCACGGTAATTTTCTTTAAAAAACTGTAAAATCATAAAGTAACTCAATACAAAAGTAGATTATATGGAAAGCTACTATTTCGTCGAGGTACATTTTGATTTTATTATTTTTGAAAGAAAAATATCGTGGGGCATAGTAACTGACTCACTTACCCCATGTTTAGAAAAAACAGCATACAACTACATTTTATAAAGCAAAATTAGTGCAAGTTCGAATAAATGTAAAAAAAACGTGAGTAACAACTTTACTCAAAATCGAGATTTTCAGTCATACTAAACTGGAGAAAAATAATTAGAAAAGAAAAGAAATAAAATAGAAATTGGCATTATATTGGATTAACTCACGAATATCAGAAAGAAAAACTAAATATCTGGAAATGGAAAAAAGTCGAGGGGTTATATGTCCAAAACGCCTCTCAATTTTCTTTCCATTTTCAGATATTTAGATTTTTCTTCTATTCGTGAGTTAATACAATGCAATACCAATTACTATTTTATTTATTTTTTCTTATAATACTTTTTTCTGGATTAACACAACGGAAATTCGCGTTTTTAAGCAAAGGTTTTTTTTCTTTTTTTTATTTTATTTACTTGTAGTCTTGTAGGGCGTAGGTGCGTCTACGCGAAGTCTCTATTATCAGCCTGTGTTTGGTTTGCACGCGCCAACTTCAATCATTATATTATACTATATACGTATGACCCAAAGAATCGAACTAAAATGGTCATGATATATAACACGCTCCTATCTACGTTCTCACTTAAAATTAAATACCCACATAGACATTTGATCCCGTATTGTCGTAAAGAATATAATGACAAAATTTTATCCCAATCAAAGCAGACGATGTTGAGATATAGCTTGGACACAAATCTGCCCTTGCGGAAGAATTCAATAGAAAATCTCTAATAATTATGTAAAACATGTAATATATGTAGGTTTGCATCCTTTTATGACAATCATAGTAAATCCGTCATAAATAGTACATTGTGGAACTAGGAGGGGAAATCGGCTTTTTTTAAGAGAAACATCGGCGCCCTCTACTTTCATTCGTACTCAATCATCATCCGAGTCTGAAAAAGTCTTTCCCCCCCTGTTACACACTGTATTTTTTATAATTAGTGCATGAATTGGCTCTTTTTTATGCATGTAAGGCGGATGGGAAATTGGAAAATTTGAGTCGTCCACCATACCAATGAAAACAAACATAATAAATTGTACATATGTAATTTTCAAAATTTTGATTTTTTACTTTTCCTTCCGCTATTGGAAGACGCTCGGATTTTTAAAATTTCCATTCGCTTTACAGGCATGGAAAGGGCCTTTTCATGCACGTGTTATAAAAAATATTTTCTCAACACGTGCATGAAAAAGGACCTTTTCCGTACTTGCAAAACGAATGAAAAATTAGGCATTCCGAGCGTCTTTGCCGGAGCGGATGGGAATGATTCTCTCCCGCTGATCCCGTTCATGAAACGCTCTCAAAATTATTTGAAACAATATTTTTTTTTAAAATCGAAATTTGTTTAAAAATTTTGAATTTTTCTTTCAAAATTTTGAATTCTTTTTTAAAATTTTGATTTTTTCTTCAAACTTTTCTTGAAAAACTTGTTAAAAACACTCAACACTTGTTAAAAAAATACGATGTGTAACACGGGTTAGAAAGGGAATTTACAGATTCGGATGATGATTTGAGCACTTGTGTACGTCTCCTCCTCGCTTAGAAAAAGCCAATTTTCCTCCTAGTTGCACAATGTGCTATTAAATCTATTTTCAGATCCGTAATTAGCAAATAAAGAAATATACAAATTATGTATTTGATTCAAATTTATAATTGCACTAATATATATACCAGTATGACATCATGTTTATTTCTCCTTTTTGAATTATTAAAATCTATCTTCACATTCGTATGTAGTGTGAACTTGAAATTCGAAAAAAGAAATAAATCAACTTTCTGTTGTACACCCAAGGAATCTAATTCGTTCCGCGCGCTATCCAATTCCACCATGAACCCTTGAATGCATTTTTCAGCCAATCAGCGATGATAAATTTAAAATCGTGCGAAACGAATTAGGTTCCGTTGGTGTACATACTAATGCTCAACGATTTTTTTCATTTTGAAAACAAATGCTTTTTGTTTTTAGATTTTGCAAACAATTTAGGGAGGATAATTTGTATGACATCAAATTTATGTTTAATAATTATCCATTCCGATGTTGTCATTATGCCTTATCAGTAAAGAAAAAATTTAAATTAGCACCGTATGTATTTCCTGTAGGATCACAAGAGCATTGCGAATCAAATACCAAGTAAGATATAAATATAGTTCACATTTTCGTTGTAAATATAATACAGGCTTATTAATGTTGTTCTTTGTTTTAAGATTAGACTGGTTTAATAAAGCTGTAGCAAATAATCCACAACAAAAACGAGCTGTACTTAACATTATATGTAAGTCATCATTCCCTGCATCATATATTTTATATGGACCACCTGGAACAGGAAAAACTTCTACTGTAGTAGAGGCTATATGTCAAGTAAATTTGTTTATTGCTTATTGTCTATTGTATTATGTAATAAATATATTTATAGCACACTAACCTCAAAATGCCACCTTTATTGTCGATTTTGAGGTTGTTGTGCTATAAAATATCGTATGAGACTGTTGTGGGAGGTGTTTTTCTACCTTGCTCGATTTTCTCACTCGCTTCGCTCGTGCGAAAACCCTCGAGCAAGGTAGAAGACCATCTCCCACAACAGTGTCATAATATACTATTATTTTTTTATATAATAACTTTCTAAATCTATTTATTGGACCTCAAGTTTTAATGAATATGTAAAATTATATAAATAGACGCTGTTATATTTATAATAATTATTAAAGATATATGCTCTAAAACATACTATCATAAACTTGAATAGTATAATATATACGTTTTTATAATTTATATAAACGATAGACAAAGTGTTGTAGAGTGTTGCCAATTGACAGAACTTAACTTGACTTCTAATTTTTTTAAGAGTAGAGTACACTTGAAAATGTCAAAAAATCAACTTCTTTTTTCTTAAAAAAAGTGTTCCTTGAAGCTCAGTTTATACGTTAAAAAGCTTTAAATTGCATTTTAAAGCATCCTATACGTTTATTGAATATTTTTATAGTATTTAATTACATTGGTTTATATGCAATTTGCAATCTTTAAAGCCGTTTTTCTCAGCACTTCATTTTTGTCTTTAAAAGTGCTTCTTGCGCAAATGCGCGCGGTGACATGATTTGAAATTTCACAGGATTATTGTTTTTTATATTATAAACACATTGTCAGACGATTTTTCATATAATCCCTTTATAAAAATTTAACTCACATAAATCAAAAAGTAATACTTAATTATATTTCATAAGTTCGTGTGATATATGTGTATACAAGGGTTATATGAAAAATCGCTCTAACAATATGTTTACAGAAAACAATAATCTTGTGAAGTTTAAAATCATTTCACCGTGCGAATTTACGTAAAGAGCATTTTAAGGTAAAAGTGAAGTGCTTAGAAAAACGCATTTAAAAATTGCAAATTGCATATAAGTCAATGTAATAAAATACTATAAAAATATTCAAAAAACTTATAGGATGCTTTAAAAAATAATTTGGATCTTTGTAACGTATAAAGTGAACTTCAAAGAATAGCTTTTTCAAGAAAAGGAAAAGTTGATCTTTTTACCCCTTCAGGTGTACTCTAGCCTTAATGTGATCCAGTTTTTTATATTTATAAGTATAACAATAAAGTATTGTTAGTTTATTTGTTTATAATAAAAATTTTATATGCAAAAAATTTACGCAGCGTACAATATCGGAAACTTAATTAGCAAGTATTTAACTCTTTTATAGGTGTCCAAAAAGAATCCATCCAATCGAATTTTAGTTTGTACGCCATCTAATACATCAGCTGATGTAATAACAAAACATTTGTTAAAATATATTCCCGATCCCAAAAGGAACTTACATCGAATGTATAGTTATTCAAAAGATGTGTAAGTTTTATTTTAAATATTTTTAAAATGTTTTTATATATATTTATAAGTACATTTATATATTAATAGATCTACAATCGATGAAGATATTTTAAATTATTGCAATTGTATAAAAAATAATGATGGAGAGAAAATAATCATCATGTTGCCCGCTGAAAAACTACCGAAAATTATTGTTACCACGTTATGTACAAGTACTAGGTGAATCTTTTTTTTAATATCACAAAATATTGTTTAATAAATAATATTACACTTTTATATAATCTATATAATCAATAATAATGTAAAAAAAGATAATATAATACTAATAATAATGGTCTTAAAAAATGTACTACTATATGCAAGTGTAAGAGCACGTTCACAGTGACGTAATTACCATGGGTAGTCCAGTAATGTTAAAAAAAAATACAAAATACTGAAAGGATGATTAAATTATTAACTCAAGGGTCGATCGAGGCTATAACCCATTAACAAAAGGATCGCCCGAGATCATAGTTAGAAGCCCACCCGATGTTCGACCGAGGGTCACGCTCACCCGCGAGGATCACCCGTGGGTTAGCCGAGGCTCACCCGATATTAAACTGAGGCTCGACCGACGTATTAGCCGAGGTAATAACGCGGTAATAGCCGCGTTTCTTACAGCGACAATAGCCGAGGTTCTTACCGCGACAATAGACGCGTTTCTTACCGCGATAATAGCCGAGGTTATCACCGGGGTAATGGCCGAGGTTATTACCAGGGTAATAGCCGAGGTTATTATCGCGGTAAGAACCTCGCCTATTGTCGCTGTAAGAAACGCGGCTATTACCGCGTTATTACCTCGGCTAATACCTCGGTCGAGCCTCAGTTTAATATCGGGTGAGCCTCGGCTAACCCACGGGTGATCCTCGCAGGTGAGCGTGACCCTCGGTCGAACATCGGGTGGGCTTCTAACTATGATCTCGGGCGATCCTTTTGTTAATGGGTTATAGCCTCGATCGACCCTTGAGTTAATAATTTAATCATCCTTTCAGTATTTTGTATTTTTTTTAACATTACTGGACTACCCATGGTAATTACGTCACTGTAAACGCACTCTAATAATGCAATTTTTCAGATTACTATTTTTGAGTTTACCAATGTCAGATTTTCCTTATATATTCATTGATGAAGCTGGTCAAGCCACTGAACCAGAATCAGTCATACCATTTACACTATTAAGCAGAATTGCAGTAGGATACCAAAGAGAATTTTTTAATGGTCAAATAATTCTTGCCGGAGATCCTAAACAACTAGGGCCAGTGATCACATCGAGAATTGCGAAATGTATACTTGGTGAGTTTTAAAGTAATATTGCATTATGCAGATACACGTTAGTTAAATATTAACACTAAAATGGAATTGCAAATAATTGTTTTAATTTTATTTAAATAAGGGAAATCTATGATGGAGAGACTTATGACTCTTAAGCTATATAGAAAAGACAGATATAATACGTATAATCCAAAATATATTACCAAATTAGTTATTAATTATCGAAGCCACCCATCTATTATCCACGTTTCGAATAAGTTATTTTATACTAATGAGTTAAAACCTTGCAATGAAAATTATGTTCGAAAAGGTGAAGGCTGGAGATATTTACCAAAATCACAATTTCCTATTATATTTGAAGGAGTATATGGTATCGAAAATAGAAATAATAAGTCACCAAGGTACGAAATTATGATTAACAACATTTTTTTATATATTATAATCAGCAATTATATTTTAATATTAGGTACCTATTAAACAATTCAAATTAATACGCGTATTTTCTTTTACACTAATACTATCTTTATTTAAAATAATAATTATCGTATACATATCAAAATAATATAATGTTATATAGTGTTTACAATGTTGATGAGCAGTGGAAAATTTGGTATTACGTGAATCTTTTAATTGGAAGTAAGCTAGGAAATACAACAATAAAACAAGAAGACATTGGTATTATTACGCCTTTTACTGCCCAAAAAGTAAGAGTTCGGAAGATGCTTAAAAATGAAAATTTAACTGACATTGAAATAGGAACTATACAACTTTTCCAAGGGAAGGAGAAAGAAGTAATAATTTTGTCTACCGTTAGAAGCGAGAAATTCTATCATGACGGTCGTGAGCACATTGGATTTCTTTCTGATCCAAGGCAGTTTAATGTGGCTTTAACTCGAGCAAAATACCTGTTAATTGTAATTGGGCATCCAGCTATTCTTCAAGTAGATTACAATTGGTGGTATTTTCTAAAGTACTGCATTCAGAATTATGCTTACCGCGGTAATTCATTTGATTTAAAGAAGGAATCCAACATTTTTATGCAAAGAAATCCAAAAAGAAGCAAACGTAGTAAAAAGCGTGCAACAAATAATAGAGGTAAGTATCTAATGGCACAGTTTAACTTACATTTTATTTATATTATTCTAGCTCTTATTTTTAAATCAATTTTATTATTTTTTTTCAGATAATGCAATTCCAGATAATACAAAATCAAGTAATGTTACACAAAATTTTAATTTCTTTCGTGATGAATTGAAAATTCAAAACACTTCTGTAAATGAAAAAACGAATAATATATCCGTACTATCATCTTCTTTTGAAAATGCAAACTGTAACAAAACTGAAATTATTATTGAAAAAGCAGAAGATATTGATAAAAGTTTTAAATGTAGTGTACTTTAAACTATAAATGAATACAACCCGTGTAAATAAAGTAGTCTGGCATTAATCTAGCAATAGTCTGGTACCATAAGTCTGGCGGAAGTCTGGCAGAAGTCTGGTAGTAGCCACTATGCCAGACGATATGCCAGACTTTATTTGAAATTTCGTTAGAAAAATTTATCTAAAATTGATTAGAATAGTACACTTACTATCAATATCGGTCGGAATCGTAAAATATCATACTTTTCGATTAAACATTAGAAATGTTTTTTTAAATATTGCAATAGTACTTCAAATTTAAATTTTAATAAAAGTGGAGACCAAATTTTAGGTTACTGTAGACGTGACAAAACGCGATGCTTTTGTTTTGCAAATTTTGCTAAAAGCCTGTCATAGTGGCTAATGGCAGACTTCTGCCAGAGTTTCGTCAGACTTCTGGTGCCAGACTATTGTCAGATTAGCGCCAGACTAATTTTTTGTTATCTCATGATATACAAATAATTTGAAATTATTTATAAAACTTAATGTACGTATTATTAGTAAGTGTTGAATTATACTATAGGTCTGTGTAGCCGTATTGCATATGTTTCCTTTGGAAATAAAAAAAGAAAACATTTAGTTTAAATTACAAACGGCATTAATTTACTTAATAATGTTACATATTATGTCTTTATAATTAGAATAAAATTTTATCATCTATTATGTTATATTGGATGTTTAAGTACTGAGTAAAGGATAAAGTTGTATTCAATATATATTTGTCACTATTAACGTGCACGATTGTCAGTGAGAAAATAAAAATATTATGTAGAGATAGCTGTTAACTAACCTATACTATATTGGGTCGAGAAACAATAGTGTTAGATTAGCTGAAAACCACCATTTCTAGGACTCTAGAAGGTGCTTTTGCAATACTTTTTCACTAGTAAACCGAAAGCACGATCTTATATGCTTGGAAGTGTATCGGGTATGTATATGGGAAAACATTGCACTCCTATACAGGACTTATTCTAAGGGTATTCTATTAATCTGTAACTACCCTAAGCAAAAAACGGGATGGGACAGGTGCAGGAATTTTCAATTAAAAAAATATGCTATAAAACCAAAAATCTCAGAATTCCACAAAACCGTTAAAACGCCACTAACCCAAGGGCACCGATTTTAAGTGAAAACAAACTTTAATGGATAGAACCAAAATCCCCACATATCCACTAACCGAAAGACAGCAACATTTAAATTAAATTTACTAATAGAACCAAAAATCTTAAAAAGTTACTAACACGTTATTTTTATTTAAAAAATGCTAAAATAATAAAGCCAAATTCCGTAAATTTAATAAAATCGGGTACAAATATTTTCAGTAAAAGACAATCGTTAGATACTAAAATCATAACTCATAATTGTCAACATTTGAGCATATTAGAAAAAAATTAAAAAATGTTTTCATTATCTACATGACATTTGTTAGAGAAGTTATCCACATGGATATGTCAAAATATTGCTTATTGTAAAAATGATGAGCATATACAAAGGAAAAGTGACATATGTGCCAAAGATAATTTTTCGATGAGATTTTTTAGAGAATTTAGTTTTAAAAATTCTGTGGGCATTTCAAGTAAATCAGTTAAAAATTATTTGAGTTCTGCTGCTTATCGACTTGAAATATGTTTTTACTTTCTATGAATAAAGGGTACTTAAATCCAACAAATGAAATTGAATTTTTAATTGTCAAGTTGGCCTAACTGGTACCTTAATTAATTGATCTGAGTAGGTCCTGTGCCTTTTCTACTGTCTTATAAGTTTCATTTTTTTTACTTAGCGCATAGTTTATACATTATACATTATCAAAACACTCAAGCCTAATACAATAACTAGAAATTTAATTATTTTTTGTTATTTTTTAGTTTGCTTTTGTATCCATGAGTATATTAAAAACATTTTTTCCTTTACGGAAGATAGAGCGGGGCTATTGTTTGTATACTACATGGACCAACTTTGTACATTGAAAAAAAAAAGTAAATATTTCTTAAATTTAGTAAATATTTATTGAATTGATACCAGTTTTATTGAATACCAGTCTAAACATAATTAAATATTTACTATTATCAAACAAATCTTTTCTTAGTACGATTCGAAGAAACGTTTACTTAGATTTAATAATTTTTCTTTTCAGTGTAATAATCAAATATCTTTTAACATATCAGCGTCTTTTGTATTTAAGTCGATTTCGCCTTTTTAATGGTTTTCTATAAATTATTACTAATTGATAACATTGTGTTAAGTTATCCAAACAAGATATTTACGATAGTTTTTATTTCTGTCTGTGAGAGTGACGGAAAAACATGAGTTGGATCGGGAAGCTTTTTATTCGTGTTCGAATCAGCTACCCGATTTTTTCGGGTAACAGGATTGTTTGGGTATCCGCGTGCCTCTATATTTTTGTAAGACTTATCAAAGCAAAGACTTTAAGTTCGCCTCCATTTATCTGTTCTCAAACACTTGTTGTAGGTTGGATTTATGCGCTCGCATATATCTCATGTACTTAATCATCTTTACGTTTTATATTATTATATTTATATAATATATAGAATATTCGAACAATATTTTGCGCAGTAGCCCTAGACTTTTCTACACAACAACCAGTTGCAGAGTCATATGAAGAGGACCAGACACCTTTAAACCCTAAATTTTTTTTATGAGTCAATAAATCTTTTTATACTTAAAATTAAACATTTTGAAAATCTTTTTACTATAAATACTAAATAATATATTTAATTTTATCGTTGAAGAACCTCAAAACCTTGATCCTATATACGACACAATAAATTACCATTGTTAATACCTTATTTAATGAAGGAACTCGTGCACGCTCTAACGTTCCTTCAATAGATAAGGTATTAACAATGGTAATTTATTGCGATGCACATGATCAATATTTTGAGGTTTTTCAACGGTAAAATTAAAGATATTATTAAGTATTTATAAGGTAGTGGACCAGGTTCTCGATGGGTACCCAGTTGTCGATAACTCGAAAGAATAATACGATTTCAGATATATTTTGAACAATTTTTCTGTACGAAAAAATTATTTCTATATTAAGAATATATCACTAAACAAATAATTTAAATTATAAAAACTTACTTAGCGCAACTTGTTAAATAAAAATTCATACTTCTCGGCATCTCAGATTTGATGCGTTTCTTGACGTTTTCTTAACTACGACCGTAACAAAAAGCAAATTTTAAAGTGACATTTTTTGTAATAAATTGAATGTTTGTTAAATGAGTATGTTAATTAATAGTTAAAAACAATAAATTTCATTTTTGTCTAAATTAAAGCATTTTCTATAGCGAAATAAGTTGAGTCTGTTACTAAGCTATCAAGAACTGGGTCAACTACCTTAGTAAAATGATTTTCAGAATGTTTGCTAGCTTTTAAG
The DNA here is from genome assembly GCA_949152435.1 of Gastracanthus pulcherrimus. NCBI lineage: Eukaryota > Metazoa > Arthropoda > Insecta > Hymenoptera > Pteromalidae > Gastracanthus > Gastracanthus pulcherrimus. Next base: position 38,911,800 of record OX424574.1, read on the forward strand.
TATAAAAAGTTATATGGATTCATAAAAAAATAAATTTTAGGGTTTAGAGGTGTTTTGTCCACTTAAAAGAATTCGATCAATTTTCCGCAATCGTAGACCCCATCAGAGATACTGGCGCCTATACATTTCTTCCTTTCATTTTCTAATCTTTAAAACTCCAGAAGATAATACGATTGAAAAATTACGATGCATGACGTCAGCTGACAGCCGATGAATGCATAGTATGTATGATGTAGTAACGGAAACTTAACTTGCAGTCAGTGACCTTTATTGATCTTGCTTATTCAGAATAAGAGAAATTAAAAATAATACGTTTTCATAGCTTTATTATAACATACATATTCATATTAGATACTGTACTTTTTTACTGTATTCATATTTTTAATTATTCCGTATAATATACGTGCGATAATGACATAATGTGTAAGAAAGCAAATTTTACTAATAGATATTTATTTTTGTAATACTAATGTGCTATTTTTAATGAATCTAATTATTGAAGTAAATAGCTTTAAACTTTTCATGTTAAAGTTGTGTAAAAGTATTAGCAACTACGTTACGTTATTCTGTTATAAAATTTGGATGTGAACATGATTTCGACATGATTCAATGGTTTTGACGATATCATTTTTATTTACAATGTTTTTATTGATAAACAAGAAGGAAAGAAAAATAGTAATAGTAAAATTATGAAAGTCGAAGTACGATTGATTTCGCGGGTGTAACTGATGAATCCAATCCATTTTCTCTGCTAAATGCCATTATTATAATTAATTGAAATTTTAAACACAGGTTTATACTTACTATATTTCGAAAGCCCATAGTACTTTTTCAAATAAAGTTTATTAAAATACATATAGGAAACAAATGAATAACCACTATAAGGTACATTCGTGTAAAATGTTCAATTATCAAAGGGAATGAAACTATTTGCGTCCGATACGCGTGCCACCTGTAGAGGAGATCGGGGTATGCCGGCCACTGGCTAATTTCGGTCACCCTTATTTTCAATAATCTAAACATTTTTAAGTAATAATTCGAATAGTGTATCAAACGCAACATAAAATGCAATTAATCTAATGTCCAAACAACCTTCTATTTAACCAGTTTTATTAAGTAATTATACACAATCAAAGTTTAGGCCTACACTGCTTATAAGAAATCTAGTCTATAAAATAAGCATTTATGCATATTATTTGTTACTTTATGTAGTTATTTTTTGCAACTTTATTAATTTGAACAATCTAAGAATACGAAGTAGTGAAGAAAAAAGAATCCCGTCACAATGTTATTTATATGACGCTCCCGAAAGTAAGACTAAGAAACCGTTATGATTCGTTGAAGTTTCATTTTTATAACAAAACAATTTTTTTGCTCAATATAAGTCAAAGAATCAAGTAAACTTCTGTTCTTATTTTTGTTTTAATTAAACTTTTTGTCTTGTTTATAAAAATACTTAAGGAACTTGAAAAAAAATAAGTAAGGCATTTTTTCAACATTGTTCGATGCCTATAAACGTAGAAAAAATACCTAGAGAAGATGTGATGTGTATTTTTAAAAATATTTTTTCTTATAGTCAAATTTGAATTGTTCGGGAGATTTACGCACATGAGAAATTCCACAAATAAATGATAAGGCACGCCTCTGCAACCGGATTTTTCTTGTTGTATTGGCCTTAAAATATAATCATTGATATAACAATCACTTGACTCCTAAGGGTGCAAAACATTTTTCCTTGCATAAGAATTAATATCCAGTAGAAGGAAAGAGCTTTATTTGATTATTTTTTTGTGTTTATTCACTATCGTCTATCGTTCATAACTTTTGATATTTTTAATCTTTTTTAATGCAGCACGACGTCTCATATTAATAGTATATTATGCACCTAGGGACTAAAGTGAGTCATTAAATGCCTGAGTGTGGTTTGGCGCCCGAGCGGAGCGATACGATCTTTTAACGTACCTACCAAAAAGTTCGTACTCGTTCACTGCCGAAGAGGGAAAATAGTGCTACATATTAATTTTCTAACCTCACACTAGTTCTCGCCGCCACGTGCTGTTTGTGCCCGAGCCGAAGGCGAGGGCACATGCGCGTCGCGGCAGGGACTAGAGTGGGGGTAGGGATTTAATGTAGCACTTTTTTCCCGGCTCGGCGGGGAAAAAGTACGTACTTTATGGCTGGATGTGTGAAAAAAAGCTCTTTTTTTCTACTTTATATTATTTTGTATGAAAAGATTTTTTGCACCCTTAAGAGTCAAGTGATAAATCAATGATGATCATTTTTAGTCCATAATTCCTATCTTAAATTCCCATGACAGGCATTGATATGTATATAAAACCGTGTCACAAGGTCTTCTTCGCATGTTGTAAATTCATTTTGCACGTTTTAGGGCCTATGTTATAACTAAAATCCAGTTGCACAGGCGTGCCTCATTATTTATTTTTCGTAATTTTTCGAATCACTTATCGGCAGTTTTTTTGTACAATTCCTTACATATCAGTTTCATTAATATTTGCTGGAAATTAATGGGTTCAAAAATATATTTTCACACCCCCTTCAAAAAAATATCACCTTAAAATTGTTGCTAATTTTTCAACTGATATGGAGAGTGCAATAAAATGTAAACATTGATTACCTACGATAATTAGAAGTATCGTGTCGAATGTGCGATGGAAACGAATCTGTAATATGAAAGTACTGAAGTCTTTCATAAGAACGAAGAAGGAAAGGTAGTGTTAACATTTAATTTTCTTTGTATACATAAATTGCACAGCGCAGCTTCCACGGTAATGCGTACATATATAATATACGTTGCACAGTTGAGTGATCATGTTTCGCGATCATGGTCGCGTGCTAATGCGACATTCACTGTATGACCTCAACTGGCAAAGCATTAAGATTGACGATAATGTCTTTCTAAAAAAATGTGTATCTAGCTTATCGGGATTCACATTCTCACAATTATACAGATTAGAGTTTAGCGAGTTTTAACTAGTATGACGAAGTAAGTTGCATGTCTTCTTGGAAATTCCACTGAACTTTCCGTTATCATGGTGTGCATTCGATTGCTTACATAAAGATTAGAAAAAGTTTCGTGTATTGAATTACGATTGTTTATAAAATATGCGTAATAATTTTTTGTTACTGGTCTTCAACGTATCATTTGAACAAAGCTTTATTTATTATTTATTAGTTACCTAGCTATTTTATTAAATATTGTATATTTGTTTAAATAAAAAACCGCTGCTAACAACTTTAGAAGAATTGTTTTTCAAATAGGAGATAATTCAAAATAGGTTATTTGAAAATTAGCACTGAAAAAATTGGTCGAAACTCTACATCTGTCGAATAAACTGACAAATGAATTTTTCTAATCTGTCGTATAATATTATTAATTTTAAACTTAATTTATTTTTCTAATAGTGATAATTTATTTTAATTACATATACGGGTATTACTCCTCGTAACCAGATAGTGAGTTGCAGGCTCGATCTGATCCGCCACCGAAAAATCCGAAAATACATTTTCTTTAAATGTTCCCGAATAATTCGGACTGACGGAGATACCAAACTCCATGAGCGGTGTTGGTCTTAAGGGCGTTCATCGGGTAATTAAATTGAATTTCTTTAAAATCTTTTGAATATATTATTATACCTATGCCAGATGTGTTTTATACGTGGATGGAATATTGAGATCCTCCTTGTGGTAACAAAAATTAAGAGATTAAACTTTAAAGTTTCAATTTTTAACATGACAAACACGTGCTATGGGGTCGTCATTTTACCTCCCATGGTGCATATACTATTTTTCTTCACACCAGCACCGAAAATACACATTTCTCTCCAGACGCTCGGGAGGAAAAGTGGTACTTTCGGTGCAGGTGTGGTGAACAAGTTATAACAAATGCCTGCAACCAGATAAGATGTGTAGAATTTATAATTCGGAACTAGAAAATCTTGAACATATAGTCTTTTGTAACAAGGCTAGACAGAAAATTAAAAAAGAATGGGTAGATGAAATAGATAGTTTGTAAGGATTTGTGATTATTACTATTATTCAATTTAAATAAACAACCTTTTATTATTTTATTTAATTATTATCTTTCTCCGAGGTACCTAGATGATAGAACGTAATAAGGAAAATATAGGATGAGTATATAGGTATTTTTATATAAATGTATAAATAAAATACTATTATTATTTATATACAATGTCAAGTTCCAAGACTCGCATTTATTCAGCAACACAGTTCCATACCATCAAAACAACTTGCGCTTAACTCAGATATTTCCAATAGTAATAAGTAAACTGGAAATATCAAAATTAAACTGTCCAAATCATTTTACAAGAGCGAGAGGAAGAAAGTCCTGCTTGCTAGGTGGCTGTGTACTGACTGACGATCCTCTCATCGACAGCCAGCTCAATCCTTTCGGTGGCTCGGTCTCGCGATTTTCGTCGGCGGCTCGGCCTCGCACCGATAACGTCGCCAAGCAACCAGGCTCCCACTCCTCTTACCCTTTCCACCAGTCATATCTAACATGGATGCAGGCCCACATCCTTATTCTCCACGATTCCTCTATGTGCGGATATTCGCTTCGCGACGATCAGCCTAACGCGCAAACGCGATTTTCAATTCATTTACTCATCTTTACTTTATTTATTCTTATCATTCATTCATTGCATATATCAATAAAATAATAAAGAAATTATTAGAAATCAATTTGCCATTGAAAACTAATTAATAAAAGATAATTAATTTATTCTAAACGAGGAGCTGAATGAATGAATTTGACAGGTAATTAAATAAAAGGTAATATTTATTAAATCAATCACGCTTGGGTGCACAGATTCAGAGGTCTCGTTACTGTCGATACTTCGTTTATCCACGTTCACGCACAACTCCATCAGCATGTTTTATTCTCTCACGCGGCGTCCCACTCGGGTCTCCCCCCGAAGCGTCTCTTCCTACTCTCGGCCCGCTGGCCACGATTTTACGGACCTTTTGTCCACGGCTCTGGACTTCGTTCGCGACTCCTCGCACGACGTCCTCGTCCAATCTCTCTCCTCGCCCTCGTAAAAAACAATATCGTTCGCGCGGTTTCTCGCGCATCCGCTCTGTCGCACGGTTCAACGATTACTCTCGCCACACACTCGCGGCGACACTCGCCCGCTTCCCCAAACCCATTCTTGCCAACTGTACTGCTGCTCACACCCGTAGCCACACTCTCTCTCTCTCACTCGCACACACACTCATACATAATATTTAGCGCAATTAACTGGACTGTAACAAAATAATTAAAATAATCCCATATTCATACCATATCAATATGGACCGTTACAAGTTTATCCCAAAGCAGCAGCAGCACAGGTACAATTGAACAATTATCAAAGATTTTAGTGGGAGTACCAAATGAACCGTTGCGTAAATTTACTAGAGTATTTGAAAAACTGGCTAGATCGAGCACTCAAGAGATAGCGAATAAATATGGTAATTAGGATTTAATGTGTGTAATAGCTTTGTATAAAGAGCGGTATATAATATTATGTAGAATTAAGTTGTATATTTATAATTTAATTTATATAAGGATCTTTTGTAAAACCTAAGTGGGTGAAATGTTAAAAGCTAATGTAGTTCAACATGGAATAAATAAATAAATAAATAAAAATATAATAATAACCCTAGTAAGAATTATCTAGTTTAATCGAGGCCCTTGATTATTCCCATGGCAAACTAGATAGATCTACATAGTTTCAGATTAATTTTCCATCAGGAAATAATACCAATAATAGTAATAATAATAATAATAAAACATTTATTATTCATTAATATTTAATTAAACTTAATTTTAGTAAAAATAAAATATACGTCTCTATCGCGTTAACACTACTGTATTAAACCACCGTAAAAAAAAGTATATTAAAAATAGAAAAATGAATGTATAAATATAAAAACCCATTTTTAATTTTTCTGTAATTACTGTCACATGGCCATAAATCCACGTTTTTTATATTGTTAACACTAACGCACGTGATAGTACAGTGACCTAATCATCTTAATCTAGTGGGGATAATCATAATCATGTGCTGCGTATTTTCTTTTAATATTATATATAATTTTTACTAAAAATGAATATGACATAAAATACATTAACGTATAATACGGTATTACAATAACTCTGCAAAAAATTAATTATATGAAATTTACAAGTAGGGACCTTAACTGAGACGAAAGTTAAAGCAAAAATATAAATTGAACACGTGAAAGGAAACGTGATAATTATAAATATGCTTCTTACTGATAATAAAATATCAACAAACACTTTTTATTTCCTTGTGTTTATGTTGATGAAGTACTTTGTAAGCAAGAACTTATCTAAGACATTTTCGTGTTTAACTCTCAGATCCCCCATGTATTTATTCTTTTGTATATAATTTAAAAACATTAAACATAAACCCAATTTTTTTTATTTTCATATGCTAAAATTTAACGAATTGGTTTATTATAAAACCAAGATATTGGATATCAAATTAAAATTTATCATTTCTTTTATAGTAATTTCAAATGATGACAAAATTACCATCCAAGTTTTGTATGTTTGAAAATAAAATGTCGTTATGCGTGGGTAAAGAAAATACTTCTGTAGTTGCTACCATATAGGTAATATTACGTGCCGTGCGATGATTGAAAACTCATTTAATATTTTAACTTATAATTAAAGTTTTATCTTATATATTATAACTTATAACGTAGTAAAAACCAAGTAAAATTATCGTTCCCCGAATTATAAAATTAAATGTCCACGGCGGCATTTATAGTATATTACGCATCTAGGGAGGTAAAGAACTCGCCTTCGGCTCGGATGGCAATTTACACGTGCTATGGGGTCGTCATTTTACTCGCAAGTGCAGCAGAATTACACCCGAATTCCGTACGACGATTGCGATAGACGAGTGCGGTAGGATTGCAGCAGACGTGCAGTCCACAGACCCAATGGAAGCAAGGCATACAGGACATAAGTCGCCGCCGCCAGGCTGCGAGCGCATCAGTTTTGGGCTCAATCGACTAGTTTGGCGTGGTAAATACTATAAGAGACCGCGCACAAGCCGTCTGGGAGATAAAACTCTTTGGAGCTCTTTTTTTTATTACCATTCTCGGTGATCTGATGTTTTTCGCTACGAGGTGTGTGATCGTTTTTGAAGTATATCTTAATGCACTCGAAAATGCGTTACATCATCCCCCTTAATCACACTTGTCAGCTGCACGTCTTCTGCAATTCTGCCGCACTCGTCTGCCGCAATCGTCATACGTAATTCGAGTGCAATTCTGCTGCACTCGCGAGTGCATTATTTCATCCCCCTAAGTCGCACTTGTCGGCTGCACTTCTGCTGCAATACTGCCGCACTCGTCTGCCGAAATCGTCGTTCAGCAGAAACCTAGTCAGAGTGTGAAGCAGACCGTGCACTTTCGGCGCAATCGCGAGTGCGTCAGACTGTGTTACCAGGGCACGTACACGCATTTTATACACACAAAAATTTGAAGAATAATTATATTACAATATTTTGAGGTTAGGTTGAAAGTAGTACGATTGGTTCTCATCTAATATCACTCTTTGATACATAAATAGTAACTACAATACGAAAAATACCAAAAAATCATGTTTTGATCACGATTTTTAAAACAAAATATAGTGCTTCTGCGATATTTTGAGGTTAGGTTCAGACTATTACAGTTGGTTCTCATCTAGTAATATTCTTTGATGCAGAAACAATATTTGACACAGAAAATACCAAAAATACATACTTTGATCGCGAAATTTGCAATAAAGACATTGTTTGACAATATTTTGAGGTTAGGTTGACACTATTACAATGATAACTTAGCTGGTAACATATTCTATAATAAAGAAACAATCATTATAACATAGAAAATACAAAAGTATTATATTATAACTACGAAATTTGAACAAAAAAAAGCGTTTTTATGATATTTAGAGGTTCGGTTGACACCATTAAGATTGGTACTCTCTATTTATCGTCAAAAGATTGAAGATTATTCATCCGTTATTTTGCCTACTTACAACTCACATCATAGAACACGTGCGAATACGCGGGGTTGACGGGAATGATCCCACTGTTAGCACCATACGTTCCAACTACTTATTCGCGTGTCTTCCGAAATTGATTTTAATTAATAAGGTTCACAACTGCGATACATAAAATAAAATTCGTTTCCGTTGTTATTTCACTCTAACTACTAAAGTGAAAATTAGAGCGAATAAATAAAACTCCATTTTCTAGAGTGAAATATTTCACTCTAATAGTTAGAGTGAAAAAATGCACTCTTTTAGAGTAAAATTTCACTCTGAAATCGGTTCACTCATTTTTGAGAGTGAAATTTCACTTTACCAGGTTTAGCGTGTGGTACTTTCGGCCAGGGTATGGTGAAAAAGTTATAACAAGTGCCTGCAACCAGATTGGCTACAATTTTGTATCGGTATAGTGAGGTATTGATATTGTATAGAACTTCTCCAAAGGACCAACGTGTACCTTTTAAAGTAGTTAACCCTCTAGCACCTACAGTGCCCCTGTGGCCACTGATATGGCAATAGCATAACAACAAAGCAATTCGTCTGGGGAAAAGCAATGTGTATGGCGCTGCTTTCGTGCTGATTTTTCCATAAAAATACAAAAAGAAACATATTTTTTGATAATTCTTTTGATGGATTCTTGCGTGAGGACACTCAAACTAACTATTTACCATGTTAGTTATTCAAATTTAACTAATTTAAGACTAGGAGGACTTTTAGTCGTTTTTAAAGGCCACCCCTAAAAATTATATTTAGAGCTTAGTTTTATTTTAATAAACTGTTGGAATCTAAGTTTATGATAATAATAAGGATAACCAAATGAAAAAAAGAACTTTTTCTCGCTTTTAAAATACTCTCGGTGTTACAGGGTTAATTAAGTAAGATGGATTTGAATATTGATAAGAAATAAAATAAACAATGATTTTTTAGTAATAATGCCAGATCATCACATTACATCTGTAAAACGTGCCCGCATCTAGTTTGGCTAATATTTTTTGAGGATACTATTAGATATTGGTATAGAATAAACCTCCTATAAAGTATAAGTAATTGAGTACGATATGTTCAAACATTTGATAATGTACATTATCAGAATTTTGTATGTTTGAGAAACACCGATTTTGAGGATTTCAGATCTTTTTAAGAATTTCAAATTGAAAAATTACGTTACTTAAGTAGCTTTATATAAAAATGGAATATTGGTACTTAAGACGAATAATTTAAACCTTTAGAAGTAAGACAGAGTGTGTCATAGTGTACTCTAGCAAACGCTGTTATACTTTGGTAATAAACCATTTTAAATAGGTTGCAGATTACGTAAAAGCAGAAAATGTTCGAAATCAAATATGTCAGGTCTCAAATGGATTAGATTATCAACAGGGGTTAGAATTTTTAAATCTAGATCGTCGTACTTGATACTTTAAATGTATTATTTACTTTAATACTAAAATAACTTAATTTTTATCATAAGTGATAACAATTATACATTATACCGAGCAGGGTGTCTTGGGCCTTTATTTTAAAATAAATTTCTATCAAAGCTATACAAGCTACTGTACGTTAGATTTTTGGTTCTATAACTATAGAGTTTATAAATATGTTTGTTTTAAACAACTATTATCACATCGAATGTTAGCGATCTGACGATTAGCGGAGTGTTTTGGGCCACCAAGTTTTTGGTAGTTTAATTATGATTAAATATATATACGATTTGTATCACCAAATTGTTTAAAAATTTTTCGTCCAATAATTTATTATGACTTCAGAAATGATGAAATATTAAGAATTGTTACTTAATTACAATTATTACAAGTGTTAATATTAATATTAATATAATAATAATCTAATTATTTAAAGAACTTGTCAAATATGTTGATGTACCTTTATTGGAATTAAAAATTAAAGTCTAAAAATTTTAAATCTATAACAGATGTAGTACAATAAGAACTAACAAGGAGTGTGCCATAAAAATGAATCCTAGCACCTATAGTTTTTTCCAATGGGCCTTCTTTTTCAAAATATAAATCATTATACCTCAAATGCGTATAATATTACTAAAATGAAGCACCAATTTTTCTTAACATAACTTTGCATCTTTTAACAATAGAAAAAATGACCCAAATGATATTATAAGTAGGCGAAAAGAGCTTTAATTTAACCTTTTTTTCGTATAAAAATATTAATCTAAGTATAAGTTATTAACAGTTGAAGATGGTGAGCGAAAATGTAAGAAAAATCAATGAATTTATAACAATTAAATCTCTTCTTCTATTTTGAGTCTAATATCTGGATATTATGTATAGTTAATGAGGTAGGAAACGAATAGCAATCAGACTAAATTTTTTTCCAATTTTTATTTATTATAACGTTTTGTGTGTATCGTTCGTCATTAATCGAACACACCTTCTTCATGCACCATGTCTTTGACTATAATTTTATACGAACATGAAAATAAAGTGACACGTGCAGCTATGAGAATAAACAGTCTATACCCAAGTATGGCTATCGAAAGAATTTTCAAATCGTCGAAATAAAAAATGATACAGCCCTTAAATGTCAAAAGTGGCCGCAGATTCCCCGCTCTACGATACCTTGTTAATCGTTCAAACAAATTTTTCGTCCAGCAATTTATTATGACTTCAGAAATGATGAAACATGAAGAACTGTTACTTAATTTAAAACAATCATTACAAATGTTAATATTAATATAATAATAATAATCTATAAATCAATAATATATTGCTCGATTGTTTTCTGCGAAAAGCGTATTACAGATTAAAATAGTATAAATCGGTAATAAAGCAATATCAATACTTGATTGCTCATGAGAAATATTAACTCTTTTACGAATGCTTTATGTCTTAATACAAAACATTAATTATTTTGATTCTACATTAATTTTTAAACTTCGTGATAAAGCGTGCAATTAATACTGAAGACTTTTGGTGGTTTGATCATTACATATTTTCAAGATAAGATTTACTTGGCATCTTCAAAATAAAGACCTAGAAAGTTTTTACGAGAAAGTTTTTGCGTCTACGTCATCACAAAGATTCCAAGGAGAGAGTAAGGGTTGCTGGTCCTGGATTCTTATGAAACTTTGAGGACCATTTATGATGGTTAGCTAAAAATAAAGACGCGCGCCAGTAGTTTAATTCAATATCGCAAGATAAAGGCTCTAATATTAAGTATTTGCGTTATTATGATACAAATTGACACCTATTAAAAATTCAAATGAATGTAACATTAAACATTCAGACGAAAGTAGTAAAAATATTGATTATTATCTTATATAAAAAACATTATTATCTTGCAGTACAAAGTTAAGCAAGATTGTAAATCGTGGTGAAAAATAGCATGAAAATTGATGAACTTGAAAGTCTACAAAACTCATTAATTTTCATTCTATTACCAGCACGATTATTGTATAACAATGTACCGAAACAATATTACACATTTGACCTCTCAAATTGACGTTTATTATGTTTACATTCGCCAAGTTGAGATTATTTAAATAGATGTAAATTAGTATCCCAAATAACGGCAACAATGCACAGATTTTGTACTAGGACCTATATGTTTAGCTACAGGACCTATCCGAGCAATGTATGGGCGCTAGACTTCATTTCTAGGTACCAATAACATAATCCTGAAAGTTTCATAAGAATTCTGGATCTATAAGCATTGTTCTCTCCCCGGTAGTTTTGATTGTTCACGAATTTAGCGAATGCGGAATGAATGCGGTAATCTCTCCTTGCAATTATGGCGACGCTGCCGAAGCAGTGTCAAGGCCGGCAAAGTTTTCACTGATACCGCGTATTCGCAACGCATGGCACTCGCGTCTTCCAAAGTTCAAATAAACGCTGACGGAGGTTACCGTCCATCGATGATGCTACCGAGCAGATAAAGCGCCGGCGCGGACACGCATCTACATTCTCGGCGTACGCATATAAAGCAGCCGACACATCCTCAACTAGCTTCTTTCGATCGCTTGCACTCGTAGTCAACAGCACAGGAGTTCCCAAGTAACTTGATCGGTTTCAGTCGGAACGTATTCAGAGTGGATTCAGTGTCAAAGTTTCAGAAGAATATAGAAAAGTGTGTTTTCAAGACGCATGAGATTGAAGTTTTCGATTCTGGTAGGTATAATGTTAAAAACTCTTGTATTTTCAATTCGATTATAATTTTTGCACAGTAGATCTTAGAAATAAATTAAACGTTCCTAAATTTGTTCATTGGATTCGATTAAATTATACTTATTCAGGTTTGACTAATGCAATCTGGAAGTTATTTTTATTCATGCTAAAAGTCGAATTGCAATTGATGACTATGAACTTGTAAAGTAAAGAAAATTGAAGTTTATACTGCACAAAGTGTATTAGTATCCAAGACAAACTAAACTTTTTTAATTAAAGTCGTAAGAGTTTTGTAAAATGAAGTTTGTTTCCGGTAGGTAGAAGTAAATTGAAAAAATTCTATAATTAAATTTTTCCTACATCTTATAAAAATATTGTACACTATAAATTTTAGTTTTGTAAAATACATAATCTTTAGAAAATTTAATTTGTATTTGCAGTATAATCGAAACACAGGGAAGACTATTAATAAATACCTTGGTGAAATTACCACAATTGTGAAGGACAAAATGTCGATCATAACACACCAGAATGGACTTGATTGCAACAATCAAAAGAAGAAATTCTCGAATAGCAAAGCCGAGGCTGAGGAGCACGAAGAACATCAGTATATAAAGCTCATTAGACTGATACTGGAAAAGGGTGCCGTGAAAGATGATCGTACCGGCGTCGGCACCCACTCCATTTTTGGTACGCAGATGCGCTTCAATTTGAAAGATGGTAAGTTATTTTAGTCGTATTTATAATTATCCCGTGATTTTCCATAACTAATTTTATCAATACAATTATTATTTATTTATATGTGGATAGTTAGGGCCTATACTTATGATTATTATTTCAAAATATTGATATAGGAGAGAGCGGCGGACTTGCATAATGCAAATATCTATTGTGCTTAATCGGGAATTTGCATGCAATTTTTTGGACGCAACGCTGTATATTCTTTAATAGTTGATGTTTTGCAAAAATTCCATAAATTTACAAAGAATTCATACTATGACCTATCGGAATGCAATATAAGAAATCAGGAAACATTTATATAGACTTGTTTATCGAATATGCTGTAGAGACGCGTAAAGTAAAACTGGACTAAAGCAATTAGGTCAACGAATTATTTTTAAGACAATAATTATATTCGATTTTATTTATTATCTGTAACATTTCAAAATTTTATAATCAGTTTATTGTATCGGACTATTTATAGAGGCGAAGATTTTTAATTTTATCTACTAAGAGTATATTCATTTATAAAGATTTTAACGCTAGGTAAGAAACGTATTAAAATACTTAAATTCATGGTTATTCACACTGCGTATGTATTTGTTTTTACATGTCTTTCATGATTTTTTTCGTTGCTAAATATTTTAAAATAGTAAGTTATAAGTGAATAGACACTGACATAATACTTGAAAAAAAAGCTTAAAACGTATGCAGCGTAGCTTTTCATTTAAAATACACATAATGACAAATTTCGGTACAATTAAGGTTCAATTAAACATTTTCTTTGAATAATAAAAAAAATAATATTACTTGAAAAAACAGTTTAAAACTTATGCAATCGAAGTTTTTTATTTAAAATACACGTGATGACAAATTTCGGTACAATTAAGGTTAAACTAGACAGAAAATATTTTCTTTGAATAATTGAAAAAATAATATTACTTATAATATTACTTGAAAAAAATGAACGAATAAAAAAATTATATACGTTATCAAGATTCTTTTATTATTAATATGAAAAGGTAATCTTTATAATGACAACTTTTTTATATAAATACGAAGATCGTTTTCTTAGATTATTATCAGAAATCACTAGGCTATTATGCAGTTATTATGTGAAGGAAGCCAATGCATGGCAGCCATAGTGAGCGATGGCTGACCGGTGACTCATGGTAGCAGGAAACCAAAATATGCGATACTATCGTTAAGCTTAGTTTTCCATGTTTAAGAAAAAACTTAGCGTCCCCGATCTTTCAGGCGTCTTTCCTCTGCTCACGACGAAGCGAGTATTTTGGCGCGCGGTGGTCGAAGAACTGCTGTGGTTCATCAGGGGCTCGACGAACGCGAAGGAGCTGTCCGCCAAGGGCGTGAAAATCTGGGACGCCAACGCGTCCAGGGAGTTTCTGGACACGTGCGGCTTCTACGACAGGGAGGAAGGCGATTTGGGCCCGGTTTATGGTTTTCAGTGGAGGCACTTCGGCGCTAAATACGTTGACATGCACACGGACTATGCTGGTCAAGGTAATTTTCAAGTCCATAAATCTTTTTACATTTAAAAGCAATGATTTTGAAATTTTTTTTATTATAAATACTTCGTCATGTCTTTAATTTGACCATTGTAAAACTTTGAAATATTCGTTCTACACGTCACGAGAAATTACTATTGTCAATGCTACATTTATTGAAAGGACTTCGCGGTGTGTTAAATTGTTAATAAAATTTTGTTAAAAAAATCGCTAAGAAAAGTACGTATTTTATTGAGGTTACGACCAATTGGCGGACGTGATCGACAAGGTGAAGAACAATCCGGACGACAGGCGAATAATCATGAGCTCGTGGAATCCCGTGGACATCCCGAAGATGGCCCTCCCGCCCTGCCACTCGCTCGCCCAGTTCTACGTCTGTCACGGCGAGCTGTCCTGCCATCTGTATCAGAGGGCGGGCGACATGGGATTAGGGGTGCCGTTCAACATCGCCTCCTACTCCCTCCTCACCTGTATGATTGCTCACGTGGCGAATTTGAAGGTGAATATTAAAAGTATCAGCTGTAGCATTGCTTTCATGGAAGAACCACCTCAACAAACTTATGCATATCTAAAACTACCTGTTATATTCTTAGAATGAGAATGTCTTATTAAAATATAATTATTATTCGCAGCCTGGGGAGTTTGTACACACTATGGGCGATACTCACGTGTATCGTAATCACGTGGACGCAGTGAAAGAACAAGTATTACGAGAGCCGCGACCCTTTCCGACACTCAGGATAAAGAGACAAGTGAAGAACATTGACGACTTCCAGTTCAGCGATTTCGAACTGGATGGATACAACCCTCATCCAAAACTTTCCATGGTCATGGCTCTATAAATTTTGTCAAATTATTCGGATTACTGGCCAAATGCTGTGACCTTTTAGTTTAAATGTAATGACGAACACCGCTTTCGATTGTACATACATGGGTTTAACTTTAACCCACATTCACATCATTTTACTGCAGCAATAAACGTACTGTGCATGCGTATAAGCAAAAATGTGTAATTCGAGTGCGTGCAATTATGTACGTGATTGTGATTTTTCAAAGCGAATGTTGCATAGCTTTGCGTAGTATTATAACAATTTTTGATTAAGTATAAGACTTAGATATTAAGGTTTATACACTATTCTCAATATAAAATGCTAATAAAAACTTTTATATTACAATATCTTGTCTTACCATTATAGTTACACCTTCCATCTTACATTTAATATTACTTAAATATTATCTCGATAAAACTAAATAATTTTCTACCAAGAATGCTAGCTTTATTTGGTACTTTGGTTAGATTTAATAAATTTTAAAAGCCTCTGTAATAATTAATACACTCAAATTTAAAGGATCAAGTCATTTTTTAATTGTAAAAAAGAAAATGTTTTATTAATTCATAAAATTTTTTCTTTAAAAGCATACCATTCTGAAATTTTTTAACTGCAAATAAGTACTTGATAATACTTTTATGCCAAACCTTGTAAACCTTCAAAATCTTGATCTTACCATGTGTTATAATCTATATATTAATTTTAGAGGATTTCAGTATATTTTTGTTTTATTAGTCACTTAGAAGTTAGAAGTGACTTCCGACATGGATCACATCTTCCGTGAACATTAATTATACAGAAAATAGCTGAACCGTTTGAGGTAACCGAAGACGGTAGTTGAATAACCATTTTAATATTACAGAAGATTATAAGAAATATAACTTTTGGAACCGATTTGAGTGTACCGACTACCTTAAAACGAGAAACGATACATACAATAAAGGGAAGATGGATATTTTAATGACAATCTATGTTTTAAAATCAAACTAGTACACTTAATGATATTGGAGATCATGTACCGATATGAAGATACTCGATCCTCTTGTAACAAGAAAATATAAATTGTAATTTTGGAGCTCTATAAACTTGTGCTCGTTAACGTAATGCCAAACTTCCGAATAAACCATAAAAGAGTTTAGTTACTAAAACGGGAATAGACGCATTGGAAAGCTTATCTGTTCTACTTTACATTAGGTAGTATTTTTAAAATTTTTTTTAATATTATGTTAAGTTACAATCTGCATAGTAGCGTCGCATGTCGAACCTAAAGAAATTTTATATCTATAGTCAATGAACACGTTAATAGTAATATTGACGTTTGTTAATACTTATACCAGCTGTAAAAGAATGTGTAATACTATATTTATGGATAAAAATTGTGTGTATGATTAAGACTTATACTGATTATCAATAAATTAGCCTTTCCAGTAAAGTAATGCTTCTTAATATTCTTTGTTAATATTTAAAAAAAAGGAATCTAAAATCCACTTAATTTACGAACTACTTTATTACTTTAATAATTTAAAAAATACCATGGCTTATACCCGCTCTAATACTATTCGCGTCTCGCCTAAGGGGCACGAAGTGCATTTTAAACAGCTCGATCAATTCTTGTACTTAAAAAGATAAAATACAGCAATTTATTTTTGAAATTGATACATTATATTCTCAGTACCCATGTTTAAACAATAGAATTTTTTGATTGTCAAAAATCATAAAGTCTGCTGTACACGAATTCTTCAATATTCAGGTGCCACCCAATCTCAGCTCTCTCCTATTGATTAAATAATTATAATAACATTATTATTACTCAAACCACTGCTATCGATTATTTGATTTTGATTTCCTTCCGAAACCTACATTTTCTGCATCCATGTGTTGCGAAAGCATATACATTCGTATAAACGGTTTCTTTATATATTTTTTTTCATAATTTTAGTTTTTTCATTATATGCTCATTTGGTTGTAAAAATAATAGTGAAAATTTGTTTAATTATGGTGATTAACTGAACGCGTATGCATATTACGTGTAATTTTGAATTAAGCTGAAATCTATTGGGGAAAAATGTTCTGGCTTAAATAAATCAATCTCAAAGTACATAAAAAATTAAATTTATTTTATTGTAAAATTCATTGTCCTTTTTACAATTAGAGCATAGTTCTTACAAGGGAAATTAAAAAAAAAGTGGCAACAAAATTATCGCTAGAATAAGTGTCGTTGCTCATCGACGTCGGAGTCGTCCCTTCGCCGGGTGACCTTCGACACTCCTAATTTAATGAACTCCTCGAGAACTTGGCGATCCTCGTCCGAATAATCGGAATTATCATAGGATAGCCGTTTGTAGGCATTCGATTCTTCCTCCGTGCTAGAGTCATCTTTAGTCGATTTTTCAGTCTCATTGTTCGCCTCCTCCTCCTCTTCCTCCTCCTCCTCCTCCTCCTCGCTCTCCTCGTCGATGCGCAGCAGGGAAAAATTGTTGAGGTTCAGCTGCGAGTCGAAGGGCGACACGTCGATCCGCCTGTGCATGTTCAACGAGTCGCCTTCCCCTTCCTCCTCCTCCAACTCTTCCTCCTCGTCCTCGTCCTCGGAGAAATCCGAGCTCGCGTCCGTGTCGTAGGCGTCGACCGGACTGCTGCTGGATCTCTCCTCCCGGTAGTAGGCTCTGGGCTGCTCGTGCTCCAGGAAGTTGGCGTTGTAGATGAGCTCGTGCTCGTCGCCATCGGAGATGCTCAGCATCGACAGGGCGGACAGATTCGACTGCGAGCCGTAAGGCGAGACGTAGGTCGGCGTGTCCTCGGTGCAGTAGATCCTTATCGTGTCGACGGCTATGATCTCCTCGGCGTTCGAGGGCTTTTGAGGGGAGGCGAGATCGCTACTATTGCTGCTGCAACTGCTGTTGCTACTGTTACTGCGATTCGAGCTGGGACTCCTGCTGGATTGCTGTTGTTGTCTGTTCGAGTGATTTCGATTGTCGTTTTTAAGGCAGTTTTCGTACCAGAGGTCCTTCAGCGAGTCTCGGTACCTGTTGTTCTGAATTTCTTTATTTACATAGGCAGACATGTACCCGTTGCTGTCTTCCTCGATGTTGACAAAGCGGACTTCTTCCTTGCCAGGTGATACGAGTAAACAATTATTTCTGTAGCCTGCAAAATCAACGCTTTTAAGTATAGCAAAAAAGTGGCTTTTCATATCTGCATGCGTACTTTTAAAAAGTTCATTTTATAAACAACAATAAGCTTTGTACGTGTATATTATTATAATAAAGAGATCCTATATTGGTTCAAAAATGCTACACCGATTATCGGGAAAGAACCCTTGTATTATCGGCAAATATGGGGAATAACTTCTTTCATTTATTTTTCAATTTTAAGCAACTATCCCTCTGGAAATTGTTGTTTTTGATTGGAACAACAATGCTGCAGAGATGTTTACTCAAAATTGAAAATCAATTGAAATAGTTGGTCCTCGTAGTTGTCCGCGACGAGTGAACGCAATAGAGTCACATGGGAGCGTACAAAACTAATTCTATTGTTTAGAGCTTATCAAAATATAAAAAGTTTAGAAAATCAAGATTTGCCTAGACATTCAGTAATACAAATTTGAAAAATTCACTGTTTTTACGTTTCCTTCTTTATATAATAACTAGATGGAAATTGTTGTTTAGATTCATGCATAACGTGTACATTAAATATAAACATTTGTGCTCATATTAAATTTTAAAGGGCTTATTTTGTTTCATGAATAATTTCATGTGAACTTGCCGATATAAAAACTGTAATATAAGTGTACTATAAGTTCGTACATACATTAAATGTATTGAGAATTTTCGAAAAAGGTTACGAATTATTTCCTCTTGCAGGTAAGAGAAATAATTTGTGACCTTCGAAAATTTTGAATATATTTAATATATATTTCAATGTATATATATTTTTAAATTATTTTAATAAGTAATTCATTAGGTATATTAGTTGTATATTTAAAAAATTCTTGGTATAAGCTTGGAAGCGGGTAAAGACGTTGACAGTTACAGAGTAATAAATAAACACGATTCATTTGAGATGCTTAACCCCTTCTTGCTGGGTTGGAAATAAACAGATAACTTTCGAATAAATTTCGAGGCTATTTACGACAACGTGCCAATTGCACATTGAATTTCGACGATACCATGACGTAAAAACCCTCTCCCTTGTCGCTAGACATTGGGAGACTATTGACAAAATCATTAATCAAAGCTGCCTACTTACGTCATCAAACACACCAGGGTAGAAGGTTTGAACTCCCTATAAAAATAAATAGGATTGCCTAGTCTGCTTACCAAAAACATGCGCAGCCGATCTTGCCAACGAAGTGAGTGTTTAATTACGTTATTGTGTACATGAATAGAACATTAATATTTTATGTGAGTCTATTCCTTCCTTATATACAAATTTCTTTTTATTATAAGTATTAGAAGCGTCAATGTTTATCCTATTGGCAAAGGCACTTAATATTTTGCATTGCAAATGTTGCGCTGTGTAATTACAAAACTCTTCTTCTGGCAAATTAGAAATATCAATTAATGTACTCTTATAGCGCAAAAGTACATCCTTTAAATAAAAAATATTCTCTTTTTTAAGTACTTCTTCTCGTAAAAATATAGAAAGAGACTCGAAAGCTTCTTGATGGAATTTTCTAATATCGTGCCACTTCCCCTGAGGCTTAGGCTTGTCCAGACATTTTTCAAATTTTCGTTGATAATTTGTTCTGCACAGCGGATGGTAATTAATTTTTTGACTATGTTGCAATTCATTAATTAGAGCTAAATCATTTAGAAACTCAGCATAATGTTTAATTTTATTAATTACATCAGGCGTTTTGCTAACTGATGTTGTGCGCCTCTTTCCAGCTGCCTTCTTCTCAATTTGATTACAAAATATACAACGTGGACGGCTATTCGCTGCGGTTATCGTGCATGTGGCCTTTGTTTCCTGCAACATATTTGCAAAACACACTTGAAATTTTTTTCTAAATAATCCCTTAATTTGTTTTTCAATTTGCATGTATCTAATCGTGTAATACCTTATTTAAACTCTATGCACATGTATACACTTAGAAGAAGGTATTTTTAATGCAACGAAGCGATTTCTTTTGATATTTGTTAATATCTTATTTGACTATGGTAATTTAATTTTAGTTTCAACTTAATGTAAAACAAATAATACAAATTATGTAGGGCACTTGTTCGGAGACAAACTATCACTTTATTTTTCATTCGATTTTGGTTCATTTTAATCTTATATTCACTTTACCAACATAAACTTTAAATACTTGTGTGTCATTAAAAAAATATTGGACTTTCAACGAAGCATACTTTTTTAAATAATTGAGATGTCAGTTTTGTCTCCCTCTCCCCTTGTGTTTTTAATAAGCATCTATTGTTCACTAGGACGTATGTTACAATAATGTATTAAATAACAAACATCATAGGATTGCAGATTGCATGAATATGATGACTATGAATTTTAAGGGAAGCATCGCGTATAGGTGTAAAAAAAAGATTTTTTGTATTACTTTGCACTACCTATATATCTGAAGAATATATCCCCAAACTTACGGTACGAAATTCCAAGTATACATGAAGCTACAAGCATTTTACTATGCGCGTCAAGCAGCTAGAGCGGAACGGAACCGAACTTTAAACGCGTTTTTCTAGAAACAACGTTTTTCGTAATACTCCGATAGACAGGTAAGTTTAAAAGTAAATTCTGAAAAAATTAAAACATATTGTGCGTATGATGTACTTTAAAGTTTCATAGATTAGATATAATTAAATCCTAAAGTTATTGTCTAATAAATTCAGAATTACGTAAATTATTCGATGGCGACAGGCCACGGTAATTACTTTTAGGATATATATATATATAACTTGTGTGTTAAAAATATAGCATAGATGCCTTAGTTTTGTGTTTAAGATGTTCAAATACATCGTTTTTAAGAGCTTCAAACATTTACCAGACCGTAGTAATATTTCTCTTCTAGTCAGTGTATTGGCGACACTAAAAATACTGTTTTTTGACAATCAACCATATACAGTATTTGTAGATCTGTTAAAAAAAATGTTTTCATAAAAAACAAACCTCTTCAGGTGCTGAGTCTTCAGCAAGAGGATCTACTGCTATTGCCGTCGGTGAAGGTTCAGATACTTCGTGCATCAAACACTCAATAAATATACTTGGTATTGGTTCAACCTATGTTAATCAGTTAATATATATATAAACATATTTTATCAATATAATACTGTGGGTTCCCCGAATAACCACTTAAGTCCATTTTTCGTATTTTCGAGATATTGAGGTTTTAATTTAAAAATTGCCATTTAAGCCTATGCAAAAGAAAAGCATAACTTATGAAAAAGAGAAAGTTTTAGATGAACTTTTGCAACTTTTGACTTTTTATCTGAAAGTACACCATACGTAGATACCTAAATCACTAAAAGCTCAATTTTAAAAAAAATGGACTTAAATGGTTATTCCGGGAATCCACAGAATATTATTGTATATAATAATAATTGTATGAAACGAGTAAAAAAACATGAACAACGCTGACAATTTTCTAACAAGACAGATTGTTTCTATTTCATAATGTTTATTTTTTTATTAAAACATTATTTAACCAGTAATTTAAATTGGGGCCTGCGGCGGCTCAGTCGGTAGAGTGTCGGATTCCCACGCCGGTGACCCGGGTTCGAATCCTAGTCTCTGCCGATTGATACAAGCACCTCTGTAAAAATTACATGTGCTTTGTTTACAAACACACCGCAGACCCCCGTCGTCGATTAGCACCACATGGAAGCACAAACATGGCGACGTTAAATAATAATAAAAAAAAAAAAAAAAAAAAACAGTAATTAAAACCTAATATATATTTATTTTGAAATAATAACATTTTTATCATGCATATAACGACACTAGCTTGATGAAAATTTATCTTATATAATCGTAATTATTTTTCAATAAATAAAATATCAACGAATTACTAACCTCCTGAGGTGTTGTGACTTGATCAAGAAGACCTACAGTTATTGTCGATGAAGGTGGACTTATTTCCTGAACAACACCTTCAGAAGATATACGTGATTTAACCTATGATAATCAGTTAATACATATAAACATAAAAATATTTTATCTATACTTATGTCTAATTATCGAGTGCAAATAATAGTTTAATTTGTGTACTTTAACTCATTCATTATACATTTAATTATTAATTATTCACTAAAATTAATTATTTAGCCCTTTGATGCCGAGACCTTTCTACCACTGAAATATGTATTTTTTTGTAAAGTTTATTTAAAAATGGTTTAAGAAGGGTCTTTCGCTAGATATAGGACATTAAACAAAAAAATTATATGAGAGTTTATGAAAGTCCTACGGTATAACTTGTGAAATGAACTTAATAATAGTCCATATCTACATCTAAAAAGAATTGTTTTTAAAACTCGTGATGCCACAAGTGTGAATATTGTTAAATCCCAATTAATTTTTTTTATTCTTCAATCAATTTTAATGTTTTAGAGGTTATTCTTTTCTTTAAATGTTTATCTACAAAGTTAACGAAATAAATTTATAAAATAATATATCTATAATAAGAGAAAGCTAATTATTTATAAGTAATCGCGTACAATTTTATAAACAATTTGCTTTCTTTTATCACAGATATATTATTTTATGAATTTATTTCGTTAACTTTTTAGATAAAGAAGAATAAACCCCGATACATTAAAATTGATTAAAAAATAAAAAAAAAATAATTGGGGTGCAACTAAATATTTTTAAATTGACAATATTGACACTTGTGATGTCACGTTTTTTTTTTAACAATTTTTTGTTAATGTAGTTGTGGACTATTATTAAGTACATTTCATTAGTTTTATCATAGGACCTTTATAAACTCTCATATAATTTATTTTTTTATGCTCCATACCGAGCGAAAGACCCTCCTTAAAACTAAGGAAACTGATAGTTTTAGTAGGTCAAAAATGACTGCAAATATGCTTTTCTGAATTTTATTCTTTTCAGGTCAATTTGAACTATCAAATATATTTTGTTGTAAATTTGGTTGCATAACGTCTTGATGTAAATATAACAATAATTATTTTCACAAAAAATGGTCAAAGTAATGTTTTTTGAAGCGCGCAAGAAATGTTTCATTTCGCCCTATGGGTATTTTTTAACACCATCGATATTTTAAAATTAACGCATAATTGGTGGTTGCAGCTTTGATAAGTGAGAGTAATAAATCTTCAGAAAAAAGTTATGAAAGATTAGGGCTAGATCAATGGCTTTTAAGCTAACAATGGTGTTTAAAGCTAACTATTATAACAGAGATAGAAATAAGTCTATACAAACTAATATTTTTTCTATTGATGGAATACTTGATTAAGGTGATGCTAAAACCACCTGTCAACGACAAATACGAGGATCCACTTTTCTCATTTCATTTTCAATTTTGAGTGAATATCTCTATGGCAAGTTGTTGTTCCAATCAAAAAGAACAACTTTCCATAGAGATATTCTCTTAAAATTGAAAAATGAATGAAAAAAGTGGTTCCCCGTATTTACCAGTAACACGGGGTTTAACATCACCATAAAAGCAATTCGCGATTTTGATCGCTTATTAAAGTGACTAGTTCGAATTGTTAGAAGATTCTGTACACGTTGGGCTGATAGAAATGGAAGTCTATAGTTTTTTCAGTATTTACTTTTCTTAAAATTTACATTACGTATTATATGTATTTTAATATTATTTACACAATTAAAAAAATGTAGATAATATAATGTGAATCATATTTAACATAAAACCAATTTTTCACGAAAATTACCGTTTACATTTAACACAAAATATACGTGTGTTCAATTTGACTTCGTACATGGTCAAACTGAACATAACATTTATTTATCATGAAAATTCATATTACGGAAATAAATGAATAATTAAATAATCAAATAGTTTTTATAACTAACTATGACCCGCAAAAGTATATTTTGATGTTTTAGAAATTAAAATTTAAAGAAAAGAAAGTGCTCAATTTCGCCCCGACCCCGCTACTACTGTTTTTATGAAAATAAAATGTTTTCTTCAATTATTGGTGCTAATGACTTAATCGTACTTATCACAGAGTATGAGACTACCTCTCTAAATTTTTGGAGTGGATTTTCACTCTTTTGGAGTGAATTTTCACAGTCACTTATTTTGGAGTGAATCTTCACTTCTAGAAAAGAGTTAATAATTCACTCTTTTGTAAAAGTGACTTTTTCACTCTATTTAGAGTGAAAGAACGCGCATAAAGAAAAAATAATTATTCACTTATAATAATTACTCACTTCATTGTTTTACGTTTTAGAAATGTTTTCATGAATGAATATAGTTTACTGGAAAGGATGCAATTGAGAAATAAATTTATAAAAAACTTCAGAAAAATTATTGGTTGGATTTGAACCCGGATCCTTTAAGTTCTGGGACTGTCACTTTAGCGCTAGACCACCGTTGCGTCTGACTTCATGTGTACTGATTTCGTCTATGTATTCAAATTCGTAGATGAACTTTTATGTAATACTAAAATTACCATAATAATATTGAGTTTATATGAAATTTAGTATTATTATGGTAACTTGAATATTTGGTCGAAGAGTCTAATATTTTTTTCCTACATTTTCTAAATTTATGCATTTTTAAGAAAAGTTTAAGATGTTTTACCATACCGGCTTATAATTTATATTTTTTTCTCTTTAAAATAAATATTTATAATAAACGACATTATATGCCTTTACCAGAAATGTTCAGTTAGTTTTTCAAGAGGTATCATTAACTTTCTTTAAAAATGGGTCAAACAATTTTAAGAGGATATGGGTCGCCATACGCATTACTTACCACGGAAAATATTTAAAACTGTTTTCCAGTTAGAAATAATACCGGAATCTTTTGAAACTGCCAAAACCAAACATTGCTAATACAGTATACAAATTTGCAGGACATAGTAGTCATTTTTATTTACAAAATTTGTAAAATCTTGAATAACTGTTTAAAATTAAAAAATCGGTAATACAGATTCCTGTAATAAATTCTATTTTTTAAGTGGTTCATTATTTCCGTTGAATTTGTAAAAACTATATCTGGTTAAATTTTTAAGAGATTTTAAATAAAAGCTACCTTTCACCTCTAGATAAATTAATTAACCACATAGTTGTATATTTGTTAACCCACTCTTCTGTACAATGAATAATGAAATTTCTTAAAAATTTAATTGAAGATTCCTGGTGCAAATGATGTTTAAAGGTAAAAGTCGTAATTTGAAACTTTGATTAATTTATAGGTTTTATAATAGAAATTTCAGTCCAACCTAGTGTGAAAGTTAGAGTGAATCCTTAGTCACTCTCTAATTTAGAGTGGTAAAACTCATTTATTAGACTGGAGTGACCAAATTCACTCTTTTAGAGTAAAAATTCACTCGTTTGGAGTGGAACCTTTATTGACTCTACTATTAGAGCGAAATTATCACTCCAAAAAATGTAAAGAGTACGTCAGTAGAATAGTTACTTTATAGATTATAGATTTTTTACAAGGCTTTTGGGTGGTCGATCATGAGCATCCAACATGACGTTAAAGGGTTAAGAAATTAATTTTAATTTTTAATAATTTTTGCACAAATAAACATAACATATCAACAATTTTTTGAGATCATCAAGGAAACAAAGGCTTTGTTACTAATGTACAAATATTAAAATCTACTTTGATTATTGTCTGATAATTAATTTTCTTTCACGTCTCAAAAAACCGACGGATGCTTACTTTTGACAAGAATGACATTTTTTTACTTACATCTTCATTTTCGAACATCCTTATGAATTCATCCCTGTATTTTTGCTTCAAAACCATAAATTTTTTATAACAATTTAAATGATACCCGTCTTTCACTGTTTCCGGCAACTGAACACTACAATATTTAAAGTTCTTATGTATTCTGAATAAAAGAATTTTTCTACATTTATTGTAAGTATCAGTCGTAAAGTTTATGACGCGGTCGGATCCACCACACAAAAAACAAGTCATTTTTACAAAGCGAGTAGCGCTTTTTCAAATTCATTTAAGTGATATAATAAAGTTTACTTTATAATCGTTCCTTGTATACTGGCTGGTAAAATTTTCGTTCGAAGCGTATATACCGAATGGTTTACCTGTATCTGTTCTTCGAAAGTAGCCGTTTCCAGACTAGGGTTTGAGTAGGTTCGAGCATCGCCAGCTGTCTCACAGATTCAACACATCAGGGCCGTCTTTGTTAATCATAAGGCCTTGCGCTATTCAGCAGCAACCGGTGGTACATTTTTTAATGTGGTTTATATAAATTAGTATTATATAAACTGTACTTGAATTAAACTTGATACTTTGTTACTGAAATATTAAAATTCCTAAAGTACATTTCATAAATTTCAAAAGGAGATTAAAATTGCCTAAATAAAAAAAAATACAATTTCTTTATCTTTTTATATTAAATACTGCATACTTAAGCAAAAACCCAGGCAACCCTTAGTATTCATGTAAGAATATTCATAAGATTTTGTACACTTTCATTTGAGCCCTGATTCAGACGCGTATTATATCAGGAGGTAGCGATAGGGGGAAAGAGATAAACCAAGTTCTTTTTAATAAAACTAATTATTTCTTATGTTATAGCACCGTAAAAATGCATGCGAATAATGAGGTAATTAAACAGCCATTTCACTGGCAAGATAATTTTTAGTACACACTAAAATCTGGGCTACTCAAGTTCGCGGCAAACAGAGACCAATCGCAGCCCATTTTATTCGTATAGATGCAGTCAGTTCGGACCCTTCATTTAAGCTGTAATTAGCTCAATGAAGTAAGTAACACAGCTTTGATTAATTATTCTGTAAACCGTCTGCCTAAGGGTAGCGACAGTGGAAACAACTTGAATATTTCATTAAAATTAATCATTCCTTACTTCGTGGTACCATCAAAATTCATGTGCATAATGACATGTGTAAATAAACAGTTTCGAAATTCAATCAGAAGTTACCCG
Source organism: Gastracanthus pulcherrimus (assembly GCA_949152435.1). Lineage (NCBI taxonomy): Eukaryota > Metazoa > Arthropoda > Insecta > Hymenoptera > Pteromalidae > Gastracanthus > Gastracanthus pulcherrimus. Next base: position 38,939,175 of record OX424574.1, read on the forward strand.
TTTATTTCCAGATATGCAAGAAGGAGTTAGGCAGTTACCTAATTGAATCGTGTTTGTCTATTACTTAAATGTTCACGTAATAATTTATTCTTGTGCTCGTTGACGTAAATGTTCTTGTCAGCAGATCCTCTACTAATACCTGTTTAACTTCGTAATAACGTTAATATTATGATGTAGGAATTTGTAACTGGCTCCGACATCTCCTTAAGATATCAGCTGTTTTCCTTCAAGTATGCATTATTTTAATGAAAAATGGTACCTTACTTAAAAGGAAACAAGAAGAGCTTTAATTTACATTTTTAAATGCATGAGAATTCGAGTATTTTTAACTCTTCTATATATTCGGTGATTTGTTATGGATTTTTTATCGTTACATCTTCATAACATTTTTCTAACATAAAAGCTTGCATATACTCTCGATGAGAAGTAGAGGTGACATTTTCAGCAAATAAAGCATACTTTGACTATAACCACTGATATTTAGAGACCAAGAATCCCATTGGCTCCCAAAGTACCTTTGCCGAGCACAATTATTGCATACCAGAAAGCCACTTAAGAAACTAGTATCCACAAGCAAGAAGAAGAAGAAATAGAATTCCTACAATCCTCTACAACGAGTCCAACCTGAATGTCTGCTGAGGAGCTTGTCGCTCTGCGGTTGTCGCGCCAGCAGTGGCAGCTTGTCGTCCTCGTCCTCGTTGGCGTGGCCGCGGTGCAGGCTCGGCTGCATGTTCGTCGTCGGTGCCCGGTGCATGCCAGCTGCACTCGTCCTCACCCTTATCGCCGCGATCCTCCTGACGATCTCGCGACTGTCGCACGCGGGCTCGACCTCCTCCTCCTCCTTCTCGTCGTCGATGGCGGTCAGCGAGCTCAGGCTGCTCGCCCGCGTCGAGTGCACCTTGCCCGCCGGTGGCATTGATTCCTCCTTGAACGCGACCAGGCCGTCCTCGAACACGCTGACGTCGACGCGAGCTCGATCCTTGTTGGTCGACTCGTCGTGATAAGGCGCCGGCGGCTCGCGGCTATCCTTCGTCAGCTGCAGCTTATCGTCGATGTCGTCGATGTCGTCCTTGTTGTCAAGGCGCTGCTGATCGGGCGGCTTTCGCAAGGGTGGTCTAGAGGAAGATTTTCTTATTATAAGGTCTTCGATCTGTCGATGCTTCTTTACAGGATTGTGTTTCTACTAATTCATTTTCTATGGATTTGTTTGCAATTTTGACAGCATGTTAGTAATAGGATTAATTCGGTTGTAAAGAGAAAAATTTTCTAAGCCGATGTATATAATACATTTCGAATTTTTGTAATTGAACTTTATTTGACAAAGTTATATAGCGTTCTAAAGTTTCTTTATGACGTCACGATCATAACGACATCAAATCCGCCGTATGATCCTGACGTCACTAAAAAATTTGGAGCGTTTTATCTCTTTCAATTTTCAAGATATTGATAAAATTCCAAAAGTTTACAAAGGCAATATACTACGATCTATCCCACTATGTTGTTAAAAAAAATGCTTTTTAAGGGGAGGTCGGAGCTTACATGCAGTTACGTAGTTACCGACAATATCGTATTTTTCAGTATTCTCATTCAATTTTTAATTTTGTTCAATTATCTCAGTTGTCCGGCGTTCCTTAGTAGATAGAGAACGCCGGACAACGAAAGTTTTTAACTTTTATGAACAATTAAATTAGAATAGTGTAAAATTCAATGCAGAAATCTGTAATCGGCTCCGACCTCCTCTTAAACCGATTAAGTAAGTGATTACGAAAATTTATATATTTTTTGCGGAAAGCAAGGAAAATTGAGAATTTATAAAATACACAACAGGTATGCATACCTCGCTGACATTCTTTGTGGCTGTTGATTATGAATATTTTGTTGTTTTAATCTACGAGGACTCGGTGGTACCGTTTGAGTTGGCGAATCTGGTAATTCACTGGGAGAAACAGCTCCACTAGTTCTATGACTAAAATCACTAATTACAGAGCTGCGATCGTCATGGATTGAATGCTGTTCAAACTCGCTGAGAGAATCTAGAGAGCTGCTGCGAGAAAACATCAATGGTGTCTCCTGAGTGTAATTTTCTTCCATATTAAATGTCACGACTTTAGTTTCTTTATCCTTATCACATGGTTCAGCTGGTGATTTTGGAGTAGTATGGAGTTTTTCTAACTTCCTTTCACAAGTTTTTTTATCTTTTGCTTCTCTTGTTTCTTCGAGAGCTGGAATTTTCGAATCTTCGGAAACACATTTTTTTCTCACTTGATTTCTACAGTCTTTGACAGCTTTTTCAGTCTTTTCAGTTATCTCATGTTTTTGTTCTCTCAGAAACTGTCGTTTGTATACTGCTTCCTCTCCTTCTTTAATATCTTCAAGAGACAAAAGATCTGACATTGATGTAGCATTGGAAAAATTACAAGGTGTTTGATATGGTGTTCCTTCAGTATAATATGTTTTAATTGTGTCTTCTTGTTCACCAGTGCACTGTAAAAAAAAAGAAAATTCTATTGATAAATCAAGTAACTGAATCATGATTTATATTTTATATGCAAAATCTTGACAGTTATATAACTGAACAGGTATTTCTTAATATAATATAAATTAAATTATAAAAAGGTCAGATTTTTCTCAAACAATTTTAAAAACTTTAATTAATATCAAATACAAGTTTTAATTTACAATTTACTCACATAAAATTGAGGGTTCTCTTTTTCTTCTTCATCTGTATCTTCTTCAGCATATCGTAAACTATAATCAGTTGGTTGATCTAGATCTGTCTCTGCATAATCTCCAAAAGGATCTCCTTTAGATCTATTATTAACTGGTGTTGATTTCTTTTCAGGCACATGTCTGGTCACTGTATTTACTACCGTATTTCTTTGTTGTCGTTGTTGAATATGTGATGAACCAATGTGTTTATTTTCAACCATTGACATAGAAGTATCAGTAGTATACCTTTTAGAATAATCTATTAATTCATCATCAGCTGTATCTACATCATGATCCTTGTTTTGCTTTTTATTGTCGCTATTAGACATTATTTTTTGAAAAGTTGGTGAAACTGCAGGGGAAACTTGAATATAACTTTTGTAAGATTCGTCTCTTTCATCTGTATTATTTACAATTAAGTCTTCATTTTCACTACTAACAGTAGAATCAAATTCATCTACTGGTGAACAACATAAACGATTTTGCATATTTTCCACTGCTTCAATAGATATGTCTGAACCAAAACTCCATCTTTGCCTTGAATCAAGTTTTTCCCCCATATTGTCATTAGACCACCAGCAATTAACATTATTAGAAACTCTTGTTAATTCGTTGTTACTTTTTTCATCTTCTGAATATTCCTTGGAAGATATTTCATCTTCTTCTTCTTTTCTGTTAGTTTTTGTACCGTTACAAAGTACTTTATCCATGTTTTCATGGATTTCACTTTGTTTATTCTCATTCAAGTATTGTTTCCAAATTAATAGTGTTGTAAGACTTATACATTCTATTACCATCTCGGATGGTCAAAATCCAAGTTTTCGTAACATTTTTAATTAACTTTTTTGTAGTATTTGAAATCCCAAAATATTTGTAAGCATTTTCTTTGCTTATAAATAATTGGCAGATTTTTAATGTTTCATAAGCAATCAATAAGCACTTCTTCGTTTCAGTACAAGCTAGGAGTACAGAAGTCAGTTAGAATTTGAATCTAAAAAAGAAATAAGAAATTATAAAACACTCAAATATACAATTTGTAGATTTTATTAGAGTATGTATACAAAATATATTATTTATTTCTATTTACCTTAAATTTGTTAAAATCTTTTTCAAAATAAGAAAATGTTAAGTAAGTAAAATACAATCAATTAAATTATTATCGAAAGTAAAACGCAAACTTAATATTTTGATATTAAAGATCCTCATAATATCTAAAACAAACAAATAAAAATTCATTTAGTTTTACAAAACATAACCTCATCTATTACATATATACTAAAAAAATGCTTTTGAAATGGAGAAAAAACATGCGTTTCTTACTTTATACGTAAATACTAATTCAAATGTAAGTGACGCGTTAACTAAAACTTTGGAAATTCATCTTAAAATACAAATATTAACAATATAAAGCACAAATTTTTATGGAGCATAATTCCATATCTAACCTCTCTATATGACTGTTACTGTAATATTGGTTGACTACACTATACATAGTTACACGCACTATACTGTAAAAGCTACAAATTGACTTGCACTTCTATTATATATATATATATATATATATATATAATACACACACAAGTTTCACTGCATGAAGTACTATACCAACAAATATAGTTGACTATACTATTATGAGTGTTATTATTATTATATATAATATTAATTTTAATAATACACAGATAAATACAATTTTTCACATAAAATCACTCCTCTATCAATAAGAAATAATTATAAAAAAAACTATTAATAACCATATGAATAAAATATACACTTTATTAAGTAAAAACTTGTCCAGTTAATGTATTTATAATATTTATAACTAATAATAAGCTACTTAAAATAAAATTATGAGAACAAATATACAATAAAATTTAAAACAGGTATTTGTATAAGGATTGAAATTTTTTTTTATTTACAATAGTTATTTTAGATAAAGTAGAATTAGACACGATCTTGTTTCTGATTTAACCATTGAATATCATCATTCAGGTCTAAAAGAGCACGATTTGCATTGTAATTTTGGAAGAATCGCTTTCCATATTCGAATGTAGAAATCATAATAGCACAAGCTGGAGCAACTTTGACAAGCCTAGGTGTCAATCCTGTAAATAATCCTTTGACTCCGCCTTGAGAATATATTCTTTTTATCGTGTTCCATGTATTACTAGATTTTCTTGGATGTTCTAAAAATAAAATTTATTTAACTATTAATTTAATTTACATAAAAATTCATAAGATTAAAATTATTTAATATGGTGGTTTTTTTATATAAGTTGTTAAATGTTTTGTAATTACCAGAATAGATCAGTTTTTCTCCCATCTCGATTTGTCTATGCGTTTTAACAACATCAAATGGAATAGTTACAAAGGCTGCTATCTGTAATCATATTAATTGAAGTTTGAATACAATTTTAAATTCATACATTATTTTTAAACGATTGACTAAATAACTTACAGAACCAGCTATGGCACCTGCTACAAAATTAAACGCAAAACTTTGTTGAGAACTAGGGAATATTTTCTTAATGCTCTCATAGTTAAACCAATAAATTGCACTAAATGGTACATCTCTTAATAATGTAGAACTTAAACCCATCCACAATCCTCCCACACCACTATATTGTACAACAGTCTTTAAAGCTTGTGTCATTTCTGCAATAATGGCAAATAAAAGCATGTATATCTATGACATAAAATATATTTAAACTGTTTCCCGAAAATGAGTAAAAACAAACCTGCATAGCTTAATTTCTGTGACTGCATTTTTGTTCGTATCAGTTCTAATGGGCTAACAAGTGTAGCAGCCCATATTCTTGCTGTACCTCCAGCCACCATAGGAATCCAAAACGGTTGTTCCATTTGATTTACATTTTTTGTACTCGAGTTATAACTATCCTTTCAAAACCATATCAAATACAAAAATTAAATAAAAAGCTTCTTTTAGCATTTGAATGAAAATTAAAAAATATACATATAGGTATTGCTTCATTGATTTTGTAATTATAAAAAAAAAATGTTGAGATATTGAGGTTTGAATTTTTAGATTGTCAACCTAAAGAAAATTATGTCGTAAATACAAAATTTGTTAAAAATATTTATCTGAAAATATTATTAATTATCAACTAAATTTAACAATTTTGTTAGTTAAAATTTTGTGTACCTAAGAAATAAAATATTTTATCATATTATTCACATTAAAAACAATATAACTTTTTAATTTTCTTTCGTCAAATTAAATAAAATTTTGAAATATTTATTACTTTTAAGCTTAGCCTGAGTTGCTCATATGAAACGAAGTATACAATTGTAGCAGGTACAGCTAAAACTAAGGTAGGACTTAATCCACTCCATAATGACCGTACTCCTTCCTTTTGACTAATTTTAACCATGGCATCCTATTAACATTCAATACATTTAAATACTATTTCAAAAACTAGTTTTAATATATATCTGCAGAAAAAAGGCAACACAGCTTAAGTCCATTTTTAAAAATGTCGAGATATTAAGGTTTTAATTTTTAAACTGCAATTTAAACCTACGCAGAATAGGATGTAATAAATAAACTTATGCAACTTTTGACTGTTTTATACGAAAATATACCATACATAGATACCAAAATCTTTGAAAACTCAATTTTCAAGAAAAAATGGACTTAAGTTGCTATATGCCTCGAAGCCACAGATATACAATATACAGAACAGTACCAGGGTGCCAGTAAATTTGCCGTTCGCTTTGATCCAAGCGGCTTGACTCATTCCACCTTGTCCATTTGCACATGAACAGATGTGATCCATCAATCCATTACAGTATAAGTAGCATTTGTTTGACAGCATTGCCTTTTGTTGGGCCTGCAGGCGAACCTTAACAACATCTAACGGAGTGACTGAAATGTTCATTGACCAATGATTTAATAAAACAAAAAACTTGAAAATTTATTTCAATAGGTTCTACATCACGTTTTTCTACTGCATTATCTTACCGAAAAATGAAGTTATAAGTGCACCAGTGCAAGAGGCAATCATTTGTTGATATGGTCTGATCCGAAACCTTGGATCATCCAAGTCTATGTCGCTTTCTTTGATAGTCGTCATTTTTTTTGTTAAATTATGTACAAAAACTATTTATTCAAAATATTTTATAAGTATGCAAGCACTATCTTATGAAATCATGTCAAAGACAATTTAACATAACCTGGTCGTCGACCGAAATCGGCGGCATTTCTTTTCCTAAATATCCGTTGACAGCTACTGCACTGTATGCATACTTATGTTATGTTCAAAGTGTTCAACACTTATTCGCGAAAAACTCTAACCGGTGAGCTCTGGAGTGACTTATCTATATTTGATACGCTAAACATTTTTGTTACTCCTGCCATAATAAGATAATACAAATATGCCACTTTACGTCTTTACCACGTGTTTTGCTAGTTATATTGAAGCAGCACTACCAGTAGAAAAAATTGCATTCTAGGAATTATTACGAACACGTATGTACCTACATCACTGCCTTCGGTTTTCGTTCTTTTTGCAAAATTACTAGCAACATGACGAAAAATTGCTAACATTATTGCAACATTTTTGAAAAGTTCTATGCTAGTCACTTTTCATATTTATATAATTATCGAGTGTATATAAGGTACTTAGATTAATTTAAGTTCCATCTCTTGTCAGTCGTCAGGATATAATAATATTATAAAATCTATCATAATACAAATGTATATATACAAAATCATTTAATCTTACTACTATACGCAGTTGTTTATTACATTATTGTTATTGATAAAATATAGTAATAATATATAATAATATATTAAAACATATTTTTATTATTTGATTTAAAAAGTTTTAAATGATACAGAACAAAATATATTTTTATACATTTTTATAAAAGAAAGAGAAGTTTTTTTTAAAAGAAAATTTTTGAAAAGTTAAAAGTTCTTTATCTTTTATTTGTTATTTATAAAATTACATATAAAAATATAAATCTATTAATATTATAATATTATAATATTCAAGACTTTCAATTGAGGCAGTAATGAAGATTGCATTAACTTTCTATTTTCTACTATTTTCTACGTCGATTGTACATTCTTGTCTTAATTGTATATTATTATACATTATATTATTAAAAATAATGATATGTAAAATTTATATATTTATAGATAAAAATAAAACATTGTCTAATAAAAATTAATCACACGTTCTATAATTTCTAAATTATCAGTAGTTACAAAGACTATAGGGTAGACTAGGCCCTAGGGTATTGGGATTGGTGTTTGGTGGTCGTGACGTCATTACCCTACTCCTTGCCTCCATCTTGGGCCTAAAAGCCAATCAGATGCAGGGTACAGTAGAAATAGTTGGTCTTTTATGTACCCTGCATCTGATTGGCTGTTAGGCCCAAGATGAAGGCAAGGAGTAAGGCATGACGTCACGACCACCAATCCCATATTAAACGAAATGGACTACGGTATTTTTATAAGAGCATTCTTTTTTAAAAAAGAATTCTGACATGAATTAATTTAATTTGGGGTTGCATGCTGTATTGTAATAAAAACGTTGGGGTATAACGAGACACATATATTTTATAGAGGAGACCGGGGCGAATTTGAACAAAGTAAACATCTTGTAGTAGGAATGTCTAATGGCAATTATCGATAAACATGCAGTTCAAAGATACCATAAAAATGAACATTTTACCATGTTTAGTAGGTAGTAACCAAATAAAATCTTAGGCCAATATTCAACCGGGTCTCTGTGGTTGAAGATTTCAACAAACTATTCGGTGGATCAGAATTCTTGTGATTATAAATAAGCAAGTAAGAGTTTAAGTCTAATAAACACATACTATTTATTATAACTATTGTTTAAAGTATTTTATGCCCATCTGAACGAAAATGGCCACTTTTTTCCCTGAAAAGCGAGTCCAAAATTACACTTTTTGCCCGCAAAAATGATTAGAGGTAAAAAAGTGACTTCACTAGAAACTAGTCCAAATTCCTTTATTTCATCAAAATCTACCAATAACCCTGATTTTCGATTTTCTTTAAACAATATTGTCTTTTAACAGTCCACTAGTCCCGCTTTCCAAGTGAAAAAGTGGCCACAGTTGAGATGGACATAAAGTACTATATGTAACTCGAGAAAAAAATCGGTTTTTCCCTCGGGTGATACTGCCAGTAAACTCGCCCGTGGGAAAAATATTCGACTTTTTGTCCTTGTTACATAATGTACTATTCTTACATTGGGGCGATATGGAACACCGTATTTTATCTCACGAAACAATTTTTATTTAATTATATTAAATAAATATAGTAGATTTTTTGTTAAAGAGTGTATGAGACACTAAATACATAACATTTTTTATCTTGCATGCAAAAGCTTTATTATAAAAAGCACTACGGTGCTCTGCTCTTAAGGTTTCCCTGCATTCTATATTTTAAAAGTAATCACTAAAAGAAAATACACGATTTTAGCTCCGACATCCCCTTAACAAGTTTACGAGAAACTTGCAGGATAAATACGAAAAATGTTTGAATTTTCAATACTAATTACATTTACATATTTTATGAATTAACAGTGTAATCCGATGCTGGGAGGGGTATTTTCCCGCAGAGTAGTTGTTTCTGTTGTTCTAATAAATATAGTAGATTTTTTGTTAAAGAGTGTATGAGACACTCTAAAAATCTCGTCTACAATTTGCTGTTAGAAGCAATCATCTAAACAAAATATAATGCTAAAATGATTCGGAAATTATTTTTCAAGCAGTGCAATATGTCAAAGGATTATCGTACGCAGATATATTGTCAGTAATTACAAAATATTTTTAATTAAAACGACTACAAACTACTCTTCAGTGTAGAAATTGAGCACAAATTATTAGAGTATGTACTTACATTGCAGAAGCTGTCGAAAATTTTAAATCTTAAATATGTAAAGCTGTATACGTATTCGCGAGCTTGTTTACGTAATCTAACAGCAATTGATTGACAAACTGCTCGAGACAACAGAAGCGGATCGGTTTTGCACTTTTATAAAAAGACATTCAAATGTGTTGTCTATAAACTGTCCGTAAAGATACATGTTTAGCTAGAATTGTGAATTTCAATAAAAATACGTAAACTTTGTATTAAATTTTAAATACACTGCGTCTCATAACTATAGAAACACCAAAAAATTTTACATTTAAATCTGTGTATTATACCTTTTCTTAAATGGGTCTAGAAATTTAAAGTGTTTCTATAGTTATGAAACAACGATAACTTCTTTAATGTTGATGCGATAGAAATATTCTAGTAATGTTTTAAAGAGAATATATTTTCCATTCATTGGCTTTTTGCAAAATTATCCTCGGATTTTTGCTTCCAAAGTTACAGGTTCTTTAAAAAAAGGTATAATATACACATTTAAACGTGAAAATTTGTGGTGTTTCTATAGTTATGAGACGCACTGTATAAATAATCGGTACCCTGGTAACCAGTCTGCACTCTCAGTGAGTGCAGCAGAATATACGTAGTCATATTATACAAATAATCTTGCAGTAGATTTATGTAAGAATTGCAGCAGGTCGCGTACTATACCACAACCGATCTTATGCACGCGTAAGTGCAGCAGACTCACAGCAGCAATCAGCAAGATTTCTAACAACATAGTACTTGCAAATGAATTTCGACAAACTTTCGACAGACCACATGTCCCTTTGAAAGTCGGTCAACCAAGATAACTTGCATCAGAATTGCAGCAGATTTCCCAAGATAACTGACAGCAATCCACTTGCGAATGTCATCCAGCAGACTTGCGAATGGCTGATGATCGTTTCGAGTGCGCAGTGGTGCACTCGCAAGCGCAACAGACTGACAGCAGAAATCAGCTAGATTCCTAACAACATAGTACTTGCAAATGAATTTCAACAAACTTTCGACAGACCACATGCCCCTTTGAAAGTCGGTCAACCAAGATATCTTGTGTCAGAATTGCAGCAGATTTCCCAAGATACCTGACAGCGATCCACTTGTGAATGTCATCCAGCAGACTTGCGAATGGCTGATGATCGTTTCGAGTGCGCAGTGGTGCACTCGCGAGCGCAACAGACTGACAGCAGAAATCAGCCAGATTCCTAACAACATAGTACTTGCAAATGAATTTCAACAAACTTTCGACAGACCACATGGCCCTTTGAAAGTCAGTCAACCAAGATATCTTTTATCTTGGAAAATCTGTTTAAAATCTGCTGCAAGTACGCGTGCGATTTTAATGTTATGGAATCGCACTTTCAATTCCACAAGTATGCTACACTTCTTGAAAAATTTTTCTGCTGCCACAATTCTTGCATATGACTTACGCAAGTCTGCTACACTTGTTCTGCACATCAACAGAAGCAAGGAGGGACAGCGTCTGCTTCAAGTTTGATTGAAGCCTCCCGAACAGTTGCTGTCACATTTTATCTTGGAAAATCTGTTTAAAATCTGCTGCAAGTTCGCGTGAGTTTATATTGGCAAAGTGGCATGCACTCACACTTCTGCAATGCTGCTAGAAGTCTTGTGTAAAGTACTGGCACAAGCGCTCGACAGCAGATTCATATACTCAATGTGCGAAACAGACTAGATATAAACTGTCGCAAGATATTACTCGCTGATAAACAACTTGCTAAAGAATTGCAGCAGATTTCGAAAGCTTTGGCTACCAGGGTAGCATTTATAATAATGTTGTATATGATTTACTTGAATAAGTATAAACTTCTCATATTTCCTAAAAGATATAAAATTGCAAGTCAGATATTTATTAATATGTGCCTGTGCTATTTAAAATGCATTTTGTTCGATTTCGCCTCAGCGTCTGTTTGATTTCGCCCCTTACACCCATATATACACACATAGAAATATACATTCATACACATATGAAATAATTATTAATTTATTATTAATAATAATTTAATTAATTTGAATTTAATAATTAAAAGTCTTTACTGTGCGCTGTAACATGCACGCACGCACGCACACTGTAGTGAGCTCAAAAGTCTTTACCGCCCGCTCGAGCGGGCGGTAAAGAACATTTTTGTTGCCGGTCGGTAAACGGCCACTTCTTGTCCGCTTGAAATGCACGAAAGAGCGCGAAAATCGTGCACGTGTTACAAAAACTTATATAATTGCTAACAGATTTGAAAAAAGCAGATTCGCTTTATTTCTCGACACACATTTTTCCACCTAGCCCAGGTAAACGAATTATTGACTGAATAAATTGCCTGTTCGATATGTCCCCATAATCCACCATAGCCCTACACTGCCGCAGGATTTGTTTGAATCGCGTTCACTTCCGCGCAAAAATCGAGAATCGATTCGCAAACACCGGCCCCCCGCAGACGACGCGAAGAGCTTTCGAGTATAGCGCGCGGCCGCCATACAAGCCCGCCGCAGTATTCAGGCAGTTCGCCGCGAGTCGTGGTGTGTTCTAGAGAGAGAGAGAGAGAGCTGTTGCAGTGCTGTGCTGTGCGAGACTGTAGACGGAAAAACCGGTGTGGCGTGCCAAAAGAGTGCCTGCTGCTGCTGCTTTTCCGACAAAATCCCAAAAATTACGCCTCTCATGTTGCAGAATTTCGTGCTGGGTGGACACTTTACGAGAAAAAAGTTGTGAAATTCGGGTGGCGGCGACGGCGACAAGGGGTCGCGCGAGCTTATAGACAATGGGCAAGGCGAAGAAGGGCAAGCGCGCCGACAAGGACGACGACTTGTAAGTTTCGTGTCGCATCCTCCTGTTATACCGCGAGAGAGTATTGCTCCTCTATACCTGCATCCTGTACTCTGTCTCTCTGTCCGATTGTTGTCAGGAGGCACGAGTGCAGCTGGCGATTTTCGGCGTTATAAATACATATAGACTCGCGATGGTGTGCTCGAGGTCGATTTCGAGTGTTATGTGTACCTATATATCCCTCGCGCTAAAGGGCCGAGGAGCTTTCGCGGAGAAGGGCGAGAAAGAAGTCTCGAGATCTCTGAATTGCGTGCGAACGGGGGGCCTTCCTTGCCATCTGCTTTAGTTTAGGTTAGGTTTCGAGGGTGTATGGATGTGGTATGGAGCAGAGCGACACACGAGTGCACGTAACACCTTGCGGACCGAAACGTGCTTGTTTTCTGCTTTTTACTTGCATTGCGCATTCTGGCGTTGACGCATTGGCTCTTATGGAACTTTAGATGTTACGTGCTCTTGGATTTCTATAAGGGTTTTCTGATAACTTTTCCTCTATTTAGCAACAAAGTGTCAATGTACTTGAGATACTTTGTATTTTTAGCATAACTCATTTATATAAATTTATTCTCTATATGTATTTTACCTCCTATATGTTTATCTTAATTTATTAAAGAATTTCTTTATATTTTTAACAATTTTACTATTTGAAAAGTAAATACCTTCTGTTAATGTTTATTTTTTTCATTTCATTACCTTGATTCTTATTTGTTTTTATTAATTACTAATACCGTTTAGTGTAAAATGCTGCATCAGTTTTCAATTAACATTTTTGAACTTCCCTCTAATCATACACTTCAGATACTAAAATATAAATAGGGCTAATAAAAATGATTCATTTTTTGTACATTAATGGCAAAAACTTGTTAAACTGTTTCTTTAAAACAATTTTTTTGATCTTATAAAAGCCTTATATTTTGTTAAGACAATGAGAAAGTAAACAAACAATTCATGTACATATTTTTATGAAACAAATAGCATATCTACTTTTATCTTTGATGTTTGCTTTGAGAATATAATTTAAGCTTATATGTTGTAAAATGGTTTAATACCCGTTGATATATTAAATATACAAATAAATAAATATGACAAAAGTTTACAAAATCAATTTTTTCAGTCCAAATGTGGTATACCATATGTTATCTACACCATATGTTAAAATATCTGAATTGTTAATGTCATTTTTATAAAAGTTTGATGCATAATAAATTTTCCATATTTTCTTTAGTGACAGCGATGCTGAGGTAGAAAGCAATGCCAACGAGGTGCAAAGCAATGAACCTGTCAAGTCGAAGAAGTCCAAAGAAAAGAAAAAGAAGGGAGATGATGTTGATGATTTGTCTGAAGATCTCAAAGACCTTAAAGTAGAAAAAACTAAGCCTTCTAAAAAGGATAAGAAGTCTAAGAAACGAGGAGGAGGTGATTCCGATGATGACTTACCTTTACCGAAAGGAAAGGATAAGGCTGATTCAGGATCAGATTCTGATGTTGAAGTTTCGAAAAGCAAACAAAAGAATCGCAAAAATCAGTCTGCCAAAAAAGGTTTTGCTGCTTTGTCCATTGAGTCTGATAATGATGAATCAGAGGATGAAAAACCAAAATCAAAAACCAAAACGAAAAAAGGAAAGAAAGATTTAGATATGGACTCTGATGATGAAGATGAAGGAAAGAAACCCAAAAGTAAAAATAAGAAAAAAGGTAAAAAACAAGAAGAATCAGATGATGATGAGTCTGACAATGATACTCGAAAAGCAAAGGGAAAAGGAAAGAAAGGAAAAAAAGCTATTGATTCTGATGCTTCCGAAGATGAAGAATTAAAAGTCAAAGTTAAAAATAAGTCCAATGCAAAGAAGAATAAGAAGAAAGAGTCTGATGATGAATCAGAAGATGAGGTTCCAAAACCTAAAGGTAAAACGAAAGATAAGAAAGGAAGAAAAGCCTCTGAGTCGGATGATGATTTCAAAATTGTTCCAACAAAAGTCAAGCCTGTAACAATAACACCCAAAGGTTAGTTTTTTAAGGGAATATATGCATTCACTTTAAATATCTGAATATTTCACATAAATATTTAATAACTACTATTTGTTTAATTAATGAATATAAATTTTGAATAAAAACAGAAAATTTAAGTAATAATTTTTTTTTATAATTTGTAGCACCAAAAGCTAGTTTTGCTCTCTTAAATATGGATGATGATGATGATGATGATCAAGATGAAGGGGCATCACCTCCTCCATCAGATGATGAATCAGAAAAAACTGGGAGTAGAGATCATAGTAAATCTACTAAATCACAAAAGTCTCAACCCCAAGAATCTCAAAAGGAATCTAAAAAAGGCAAAAAAGGTATTATTTTTATTTTATGAGTTTTGCTTCATTCTTTTTTTTAACTTTTGATGCACCACGAAAAATAAACTTTTTTCAAATGATTGATTCTGGGAAAAGCTTTTGACGTATATTTTACTTTTCTGCTTACTGATTTGTAAAAGTAACTAAGTCTAAAAAATGTATGTCTGACAATCGTATGAGCCCGGTGACTTATACTGCAGCAAAAGGTTTATTATTGTTTAAATATAAAATCATTACATATTATATTTTTACTAATTGATTTTTAATTACAGGTAAGAAAAAGCGTAATGAAAGCGATGAGGACATAGATAAGGTTCTTGCTGAATTAGAAATGGAATACTCAGGACAAAAGAAACATGTAAAAGAAGAGACAAATGAACAACAAGAAGAATCAGAAAATGCAACTGCACAGAAAAGCAAGCCTAAAGAAGCAGATAAGGAGATAGAAAAAACAGATGAAGCAGAAGGTGAAGAGGGAGGAACTGTGAAAACAGCCGCTCAAAAGAAAAAGGAAAAAAAAGAAAGAGAAAAGCAGAAAAAACTTGCTCAAAAGAAAGCTGTACGTGTAGCATATATGGAAATTTGTGTTAGAGTTTAAATTATTTTGAATATTAAAATTATAATTTTTTTTTTTAATTTCAGGAAGCCTTGAAAAAAGCTGATGGCACAGAAGCTCCTAAAGAGGCTGTTGTTGAGAAACCACCTGAGAAACCTACAGAAGTTAAAAAAGAAGCTAGTGATGCAGAAGGTGAAGAAGAAGATGAGGGAAAGAAGAAAAAGAAGAAAGGTGGAAAAGAGGATCCAAAGGATAAAGGTAAATAATAGAATCACGACTTAATCGTAGTAGAAAGTAAAATAATTTGTCTATGTCAACTCAAAATTTCATTTAAATTTTGTAGCCAAAGGGCCTGGAAAGAAGATGATCGCAGCTATGCAAGAAGCTTTAAAAAAAGCAAAAGAAGAAGAAGAACGATTAAAACAAGAAGAAGAGGAGAAGATTCGTTTAGAAGAAGAAAGAGAAAGAGCTCGTTTGGAGAAACTTCAAAAAGAGCAGGAGAAAAAGGAAAAGAAAAAGTTAAAAGAGAAACAAAGAAAAGAGAAATTAAAAGCTGAAGGAAAACTTTTGACAAACAAACAAAAACAAGCTCAAGCCAGAGCACAAGCTATGCTTGACGCTCTGAAGGCTCAAGGCTTGGAAATGCCAGAAGCTGGAGAAAAGAAGCCGAGACCTGGTAATATAATTTAATACTATAATTATGGTTTTTGCTATAAAAAACTTTTTGTATATAAATAGTGTATTATACTTTCGTATTTTATACACTATATATTATATATTTTTTGTCTTTTTTTTCTAGGAACGAGAGTAAGACCTAATAAATTAAAACAGCAGACAAGTACTGAAGGAAAAGATGAAGCTGCAAAGTCTGATGAGCTAAAATCTGACCAAGTACAAGTGGAAATAGTTGATAAACAAGAGAAAACAGAAGAGAAGAAGCAAGAGGAGGAGGTGGGCGTTAAAGAGGCTTGGGATGCAGAAAGTAGCGAAGAAGAGCCAGAAGAAGGTATATTATTAGTTTCTTACATTTTATAATACTTTCTCGACTGCGTCTCGAGCGGTAAAACAGCGCGTCGCGCGTACACAAGTCACTTTACTTCTAGGCAGAGCATGGGGTACTGTACGGCCTGCTGAGATGCGTACAGTCATTTCTTTACGGGGGTGTGGTGAAAAGTAGTATATGCACCTCTGGAGTACAGTAGGCAAGCATGCACTGTGTGAAATGCCGACCTCGCTTCGCTCGGTCGGCAACGTCACACAATGCGTACATTGCCCACTTTACTCCCTTGATGCATAATGTACTATTAATGTTTTATATATATTATTGAATCGAAAAAATTTACATCCACTATATCAATTAATGTTGCCTTCTAACTAAAACTACTAAAAACAGCTTAAACATATTTATTTATAAAAGCAGTATCTAATTTAGTTAAAATTTGCATCGCTCAATTCATTTTTAAAAGCTGAGATACGTCTTTTTAGAATGCCCCTCCGAGATACGATTTTATTGATAAGAGACAACGTCGAAACGTAAAAAAAAATTTACAACAGTTTTTTATTTAGTACTGTTAAAAAAAGCAATTAGTTGAGCTATATACTGAACATTTCTTTAATCATACAGGACGAATGAAAAGTAAACTCGTAAATATCTCGAAAGGGAATCATTTTTGCTGTAAGCATTAAATAGTAAATTGGTTCGAAGTAGTCTGATCTATCAGCATTGTTAAACTTCAAATCTAAGCCTTTGAAAATGAGCCAACAACCCATTGAAACCTAAAGCTAGCAAATGAATCTCTCAAGCGCCCGCGATACAAGCAAAACCCTTCTTCCAGACAAATCGGAGGGCGGCGCGGCGGCGGCGGCGTCGGCGAAGTCGAAGTCGGGCGCGGCCCGGGGCAAGGGCTCGAAAAGCGCTGGCAAGGAGTCGACGCCCGAGGACGAGGACGAGGAGGAGGAGGACGAGTCGACGGACGGCGAGTCCGACTCGGACGGCGAATCGGGCTCTGAGTCCGAGTCCGAGGAGGAGAGCGAGGAGGAGAGCGACGACGTCGAGGACAAGCGCACCGACGCCGAGCGCAAGCGCGAGAAGGTGCGCCAGAGGATACAGAATCGTCGGATCGAGGCCGAGAAGAAGCGCACGGTCGACGATTTGCGCGCGGCGGTTGTCTGCGTCCTGGGCCACGTCGACACCGGCAAGACCAAGATCCTGGACAAGCTCAGGCGCACAAATGTGCAGGACGGCGAGGCGGGAGGTATCACCCAGCAGATCGGCGCCACGAATGTGCCCATAGACGCCATTCAGGATTCGACGAAGCACGTCAAGGGAGTGAGTTGACATTCGACTTTCTTTTTCTTTATCTTTATCTTTATCTTTTTTATGATCTTGGAACTGGCTTACTTTTTCACGAGTGTTGGGCTTTACAATGAGACGCTACATTTCATTGGTTTGATAAAAAGAAATCCTCATCCTTGGGGACTAGGATTTCTATTGTAAAGTAGAAGTTTGACAATTTAGGACGTATATCTTTTTTACAACTATTTTCATAATTTGAGTTTTCTTATAAGTCAATACTTTGACTCGTTATTTTCAATTGCTGTCACTAGCCAAATGTTTGTCGATACTTCTTTTATTACAAATAGAGGATCTTCATTTTGTAGCAAAAGAGAATCATTTTCTGAGTAAAGAAATAAATAGTCGTGTTTATTTATTCAGTTTTTTAATTATGCTTTTCTTTTGTTTTTCAGTTCGCAGATAAAGTATTTAGAATTCCTGGACTGTTGATTATCGACACACCTGGTCACGAGTCGTTCAGTAATCTCAGGAATAGAGGATCATCTCTCTGCGATATAGCTATTTTGGTAGTAGATATTATGCACGGCTTGGAGCCTCAAACAATTGAAAGTATCAATCTTCTGAAGACTAAAAAGACTCCATTTGTTGTAGCCCTTAACAAAATTGACAGGTAAATATACACCTTCTACAAATTGTATTGTCTTTAATGTTTTTGAATGATACATATTTATATTAATATATTTTTTAGATTATATGATTGGCAAACTATGAATCGCAAAGATATACAAGATATTATAAAAACTCAAGCGGTTATTACTCAGCGAGAGTTCGAGAAGCGTTCAAAAGACGTGATCGTTCAGTTTGCTGAACAAGGTCTTAATGCTGCAGTATTCTATGAAAATCCAGATCCTCGAAGTTATGTCTCTTTGGTCCCAACAAGTGCCATAACAGGTAAACTAGTAATACAAAAAAATATTGAAATAAAAAGTCAAAAAGAATATTGTCGAGAGAAAACAGGGTTTATGAAAATTTTACTAAACACTTTCTTAAAAATACTGAAATGCTACATATCTGATAAATTTCAGGAGAGGGAATGGGAAATCTGTTGGGGTTGATAGTGGATGCCTGTCAGGGACCACTGGCCAAGCGACTTATGTTTAGCGAAGAGTTACAAGCTACGGTGCTAGAAGTCAAAGCTCTTCCCGGCCTTGGCACAACGATAGACTGTATTCTAGTCAATGGTATCCTTCGGGAGGGTGAAACAATGATTGTGGCGGGTACAGATGGACCGATCGTCACGCAAATTCGTTCGCTTCTTATGCCACAGCCCTTGAAGGAGCTGAGAGTCAAGGTAATTTTTAACATTTTTCTTTCCAAGATAGTAAATCTATAATTAAATAGATACTCTCAGGGCAAGCGCTCTCCCGCAGTGATACTGAGGGTAGGTTCTGTGGGCTGGCCAATAAGCTTCAAGCACCGGAACCGTATCTAATATGCACTTTATCCCTGTGGCTTCTTCGTGATTATTTTGTTTTAAAAAAAGATGTCTGAAACTTTTATAAAATTCTATACAATTATAATATAACCTTTCCATTACGTACAATTCTTCATTCCTAACAGCATTGCAAGTAACGAATTAACATAGTAATTTTGATTAAACTACTTATAACGAGTATGGCGAGTATTATGGTTACTAAACGTTAATTGTTGCTTGTTTGAAGGTTTTAATAAAATTTAATAATTGATAAAACTGTTATATAAATACGGAATAATTTAAATGTGTAATGGTAGTTGAGTTTCTACAATAAAATAATGTACGGAGAATAGGAAACAGACATGATGTAAAAAATATGGCTAATTTTTTTTTTAAAATAGAAAATCATTAATAAATATATTTGACATGAGTTTTTTAATGATAAAATGCTTCTACGTTTTTGTATAATTAATTAAAATTCTATAAACTTTAGTAGTTTTCGAATAATGCAGCACGCTTGTGTTTGGATATTAGGCTTTTTCACGCCTGGCATCACGACCCCACGTGACCGAACGCTGGGAGTACAACATTCAAAATTGCACCGATTTCTTTTTATTAATATAAAATCAGCGCAATTATTGCTGAGTATAAAAAAATATGCCAAAAATACCTCTTTTGCTAAGCTATCTAATGAATGCTAAGCATACTTGATTCGCTACCTAAAAATATTTATGATCAAAGCATGAGTGGTTAAAAACTGTTACCGTATAATTGCGATTAAATTAGCTAGGATATGATTTAATAGTAGTTGAGTAATGGTGAAATATATTAACGAATTTAGTATTCAATATTGTATAGATAATACATTTTTTGTAATAGCAAGTTTGCTTGAATAGCCCATTTTATTTATCTTTTTTACGTTAAATCATAAGTACTTTTGCAATTTGATTGTTTTTACTCATAATTTGTAACAATAACATTACAAAATGTAAGTATATATCATATGCAATTATTTGTTTGTTTATGTTATTAAGTTAAAAATCTAAGATGGTTATTTAAAAAAATATATTTTTGGAAAAAGTGTAGCAAAGTAAAAATGTATCTTACATATATTTAGTTCAATAAAATATGTAGGAACATATTTGCATATAGTATACTTTTATAGCACTGTGTGGCCTAAATCTGCGCTTATGTCACACCTATCCGTGACTTAAGTAGTCCATTATTGCACCGTCCTTATCGCCCTCGCTACAGTGTCGTGACAGCGTATTTAGGCAAGCAGTGCTATAAAATAATATACGATACTTGTGTCAAAAGTCTTCCTTCATAGCACGGCGTTTAGCACCCTCGCTACGCTCGGGCGCTAATACGCGACGTGCTGTAAAGGACTACTTAGGTCACACGTATCGTAATGTACTATTACATTTTGTGATGTTATTATTACAAATTATCAGTAAAATTTAACCTATAAAAATGGATAAAATTGACGGTTTCAGGCAAACTCGCTATTAAAAATTTATTATTTATACTATATTGATTACTAACTCGTTAGTATATTTCACCAGTATTCAAATACGATGAAATCATATCCTAGCTAAGTTAATCGCAATTATACGGTAGCCGTTTTTGACCGCTCATGCTTTGAACATAAATAAACAATATTTTTAGGTAGCGAATCAAGTATGTTTAGAATTCATTAGATGGCTTAGCAAAAGAGGTATTTTTGCATATTTTTTGATACTCAGAAATGATTGCGCTGATTTTATATTAATAAAATGAAATCAGTGCAATTTTGAATGTTGTACTCCCAGCGTTCGGTCACCTGGGGTCGTGATGTAAGACGCGAAAAAGTCTGATCCACTTAAAATGGCGGAATGAACCTACCGCTCCCATAACCTACAAAGACCCATCGCGCAAGAATATATCTATATATATGTACATATATATATATATATATATATATATATATATATATATATATATATATATATATATATATATATATATATATGTACATATATATAGATATATTCTTGCGCGATGGGTCTTTGTAGGTTATGGGAGCGGTAGGTTCATTCCGCCATTTTAAGTGGATCAGACTTTTTCGCGTCTTACATCACGACCCCAGGTGACCGAACGCTGGGAGTACAACATTCAAAATTGCACTGATTTCATTTTATTAATATAAATATATATATATATATATAAAATCGGTAGGTCCGGGCCGCCATATTGCTGTTCTTAATCACGCGACTCATACAGCGTTTAAATTCTTATTTAGCAAACACAATTTTTAAAAAATTGCTCTTCATGAAATATGGGCGTAAAAAATGTATTTTTTTACTTTTGTGTATAACTTAACCTCAAGTTTAATTTAAAAATTATTTAAGAAATCATGTCTTTTCCCTATTGGGCACCAGATTTTTGCGTTCAGGGCCCCTTACAAATATGGAGCAGGACCTAGCCGAGTATCAGTGCGGGGGTGAGTAACGGCACCATGATCATTGGTACGGGGAGGTTCGACTGTAATACGTTATGAATAAATGAATATTTTTTAAACAATTCAACAAATGGTTGAGCCATTTAAATTGTATAGCTCAAAGTTTTAAGTATTTAAAAAACTATTCAAGCCTTAATAATATATCTTCTAATTATTTTCAGAGTGCGTACGTAGAACATCGTGAAGTGAAAGCAGCTCAAGGAGTAAAAATCGCTGCGAAGGATCTTGAAAAGGCTATAGCAGGTATAATCAATAAATAAAATTCATTTGTTTTCTATATAATAAGTTTTGATAATTATTGATGTAATGCTTAAAAATAATAATAATGCTTAACATTTTAAAAACTGCAGGATTGAATCTCGTGGTGGCTCAAAAGCCGGACGAGGTGGAGATTCTCAGGGACGAGATCGCCAAGGAGCTGACTCATGCCTTAGGCAAGATAAAACTCTCGGAGCGAGGTGTCTTCGTGCAGGCTTCGACTCTTGGTGCTCTCGAGGCGCTCCTCGACTTTTTGAAATCCAGCAAGATTCCGGTGAGTACCTTTCATCCAATTATCAACTATAATAGTTAAGTTACGTAACAAATAGTTAAGTTACGTAAAAAATATATAAACTTGATTAATGAAAGCAAACGGTATATTACCGCAAGGGTCTAAAACATCAATGTATCTAGACAAGAAAGAAAATTGATAGAGAATTAGATCTTGTATCGTGAAGCTTTTTGCTTGCAAAAGGCACGATCGCTGATACTCGTGCTTTACACTGGTAGTGTTTGATGACCTTTATTAAATTTTTTCTGACTTCATTGATACAGTTTTATTTTGTAATTATATGTTCGGTTTTAAGGTTATATGAAATCAACTATTTTGGCCGTGACAATTAGCCAATTTTTAAAGATTTTTGTCAAAATGGCCAGTTGCTGGTTAGAAAGTTTTTTATAAAACATTTGATTTAACCAAAGTAATCTTTTATGAATTTTAATAATATTTTGACATATTAACTTATATTTCTTAAAATTATAATGAAACTTTTTTTCTTTTTTCTTCTTTTTTCCTTATATGTTGGTACCCCATTTTGCCCCATCCCACTTTGCCCCCAACAATTATTTTTAAAATTAATACGTATACATATAGCTTATTGTTTATTGTTTATTAATTGTAACTTCTGAGATCGATTTTTAAAGCTTTTGAGTAACTATACAACATAGCGTTGTCAGGTTTTATCTAGAGTTACGTCGTATGTTGTCCAGTCGGTAAATACACTAGTCAAAACTTATAGTAGAGACTTTTTTTATGACGTCACTTCTGTCCTAAACATCCTGATACATAAAGTGATTAGTGTTTAATTGTTTTTTAATCGTTCTAGTACGTATTAAAGTAATCTCAATTGGCTTGAAACAACGTCACCGTGCATGATACGAGGTACAGCCGGTACCCCGTTTTGTCCCACCTTCTGAAACACATATCACGTAAAAATGTTGAAGCTTCTAAGTATGTACGAGGGTAGTTCAATAAGTCTTTAGAATAAAGTATAAAAACAATTTTTTTTGGGTAATTTTTTTTTTATTTTTCAACATAATCTCCTTGGAGCTCTATACACTTGGTCAATCGCTTTTTAAGTTTTTTTAATCCTTCAGAAAAGTGCGTTTTCGGAAGTTCCTCAAAATAAGCACTTACAGAGGCAATGACGTCTTCGTTGTCCGTAAATCTCTGTCCACCGAGCCATTTTTTCAAGTTTGGAAATAAGAAAAAGTCACTGGGGGCTAAATCTGGTAAATACGGTGGGTGTTCGACCAATTCGAATTTTAGTTCTTCAATTTTAGCCATTGAAACGAAGCATGTGTGAACTCGGGCGTTGTCGTGATGAAAGAGAATTTTTTTTCTCGCCAAATGTGGTCGTTTTTTTTTAATTTCTTCTTTCAGCTGCTCTAATAATGATGCATAATACTCACCAGTAATTGTTTTACCCTTTTCCAAGTAGTCAATAAGTATAATTCCACGTGCATCCCAAAAAACTGTAGCCATAACCTTACCAGCTGACTTTACGGTCTTTGCCTTCTTTGGAGCTGGTTCGCCTGTGGAAATCCACTGTTTGGATTGTTCCTTTGTCTCAGGAGTGTAGTGGTGTATCCATGTTTCATCCACAGTCACAAATCGACGAAAAAATTCCTCAGGATTCCGACTTATGCGCGCCAAAAGAGCCTCAGAGGCGACCACTCTATTGCGTTTATTCTCAGCTGAGAGCAAACGCGGCACCCATCTTGCCGATAGCTTTTTCATGCCTAATTTTTCATGTAGAATTGAAACAACTGCACCTATAGATATCCTTGTGGCCTCAGCTAACTCACGCACTTTTAATCTTCTATCCTTCAACACCATATCGTGGATTTTATTGATGATTTCGGGAGTAGTTGCTTCTACGGGCCTTCCTGAACGTGGTTCGTTACTTATTGATGTACGACCACGCTTAAATTCATTTACCCAGTTATAAACCGTTGCTAAGGCAGGGGCAGATGTGCCATGAACTGAGTCCAATTCATTTTTTATCTCATATGGAGTTAAACCCTTTAAATGAAAATGTTTAATTACCGCTCTGAACTCGTTTTTTTCCATTTTTCTTAACAAGCAATTTTTTTTTTTCAATTGGTTATAAAAACACGTAAACTCAGAAGATGTGGACTGTGACTGCACCATATATCTAGTCGGGAGTGGTGCTGACTGAAAACAGATGATTTGGAGCGATTCGCGCGCCATCTGTTGGTCATTCTAAAGACTTATTGAACTACCCTCGTACTAATTATTATTTTCGAAAACTTTAAATAGTGAATCGTAAATGACGGTCTAAAGGTCGAAATGTCGTCACTACTTTACCAGGGGTAAAGCGTCGCTTAAAATGACAAAAGAGTATCCATTCAAGGATTAACAAAACAAAATAAAAATTAATCCTGTATAAGATTGAGGAAAATAAAAAATTTCCATAAAATAAAATTAAAAACATACGTCTTACCGTATTCATCTGTTACTACTGCATTGTATTTTAAATGCCGTTTCACCGGATCGATGGCTCTTACGAAGGCTATAGCACATTTTAAATTCCCACGAAGACTAACACTTTCCAGCATTTATTTCCACGAAGAGTAACACTTTTCATAGTTTCCCACTAAGTTAGCACTGTTCGTATATAATATTTAAATTAGTTTCGTACCGATAAACTTTTGAAAGGTTGGGTCGATATTTTTATCGAGTTCGGGTCGAATACTAGACTCTTTTGGTACTTAAAAAATGATTGATTTACCCGAGAAGATAGGGTTACCCGAAGAAATAAAAGTATTCCGAAGAAGCCAGGCAGTGGAAAATCGCGAACTGTGCTAGTATTCGTAGGAAATTCATGAAAAATGTGTCTTCGTGGAGAAAATCCAAACATGTCGAAAAAAACTTGTTAAGTCTTCGAGATATTCTTTGGAGGAGAAAAACTTTATCCCCGTAGTCTCCATCTTTTAAAATATCGTTATATGTACACGTAACGGTAAAGATAAGTTTTAATATGGCAGGAAATTTTTAGGCGATTTAATACGTGTTAACTGGGATTTTGAAAGATTAAAAATTAGGAAGTATATAAATCTTCTGTACTGTAAATTAACACGTAGTGAAGTGTCGAAAAAGCTCCTTGCCATTTCCAAGTTATTTTTTTCATTTGGTGTACATTATTACGGAGGAAATACCGTGACCTCTCTGGTAAAAACAGCAAGAGTAGTGTAACTTATTTTTAGCATAAATAAATATTAACATTGTTATATTTAAGTTTATACAAGTAAATAGCGTTAAGGTGATGTTAAACCCTGTGTTACTGGTAAATATGAAGAACCACTTTTTTCATTCATTTTTCAATTTTAAGAAAATATCTTTATGGAAAATTGTTCTTTTTGATTGGAACAATAACTTTCCATAGAGTTATTTACTCAAAATTGAAAATGAAATGAGAAAAGTGGATCCTCGTATTTGTCGGTAACAGGTGGCTTTAGCATGACCTTAATTTTGAAGATGAAATTTTACACTTTCTTGTCAGTTGTTTTTGAACTCAATAATTTCACAATTATGAAGCAATTTTAAAAATCAAAAGTTTGTTTTGTTCATTTTAAAAATCTAAGGTGAGTCTTCGTTTTAAAATTGAATATAAACAGTTACTTAATTTATTATATGTTGTGAAACATAAATTAGTTTTAAGGTTAGATTTCCATGTCATTAATAAATGCAAACTATTTAACGATAAAAAACGTATTTTAAATTATGAAATGGCGACACATTTTAGATTTGTAATATGAACAAAATATATCTCTGATTTTTAGAAACGCTTAAAAATTGGTAATTTGTTGGGTTCAAAACCAACTTACTACAAAGCGTAAAATTTTCATTTTTTAAATTAACGCTATTTACTTGTATGAACTTAAATATAATAATATTCATTTATGTTAAAATTAAGTTACACTAGGCAAAAATAATGTTCAATAAATATTGCATTACATTCCACGTAAGAAAACTTTAATTTTTCTGATAGTTGTTTATTTGACTTATAGGGCGGCCATGGAACTTCCTCTTTAAACGTAAACAAGTTCTAAAGCCACTATAGTTAATAGGTGTTTTGTCATATATATGTCACGAATGGACGCAAATTTCTTTGTATTTTGTCTTACAGTAAACGTAAAAATTAATGAAACTTTTTATGCAGACGGTTATTGTATTCTTTAAGCTCTTAGAAAGAGGTCGAAACATCGAGTTATTATCGAATGTTTAAATATTTTAATAAATTTTGTAGTTATTTGAGAAAATTAGCTTATATATTAGCCGCTCTTAACCTGTTTATTAGAAAAATTTTCGACTCGAAAAAAGATTATTAAATTGAAATAAAAATTGTTATAATGAATACTTCTCCCTTTCGTTTCTAATTTACGAAACAAAACATTAAAATAAAACTTTATAATTATAAAATCAATTGCAAGTCTCGTTTTAATGAATCGACGAAACATTCAATCGCAGCAGTAAGCATTTGCACGTGTATATCCAAGCGATATTCAAACCTTTTCATTGAATATAAAAACGGCCAGAAGTCCGCGCACCGCGACAATACACGAGCTGGCATCCATCGATTCCGCAAGTCCGCAAGCTTTCTCTCTCGTCGTCCATAATACACATCGGCGCGCGGCAGAAAAAAAAACGCGAAATGCAATATAGGGGGCGGGGGCAAAAAGGGCAGCTAATCAGCCAGTCTCTCTCTCTGTTCTGCGCGCAGAGGTGCACAGAGGGGGACTGTGGCGCAGAAAACGGAAGAGAGCGACTGATAACGCGCACGCACACACACGCACGCGTGGATCACGAGTACATATAGTGCTTGCACGCTAGAGAGGCCATAAGCGCGGGCGCGCGCGCGCTACGCGGTGTACCAACCAATGAGCCGTATCCTGCTAAACTGTTAAGAAGGAAGTGCTTCATTGCCGCTCGCTTCGAGCAGCGCGAGCGCGTATACCTCGTCGAGCTCTATCCTCTCCTCGTCGACGACGACGACCACGACGACTACGGGCCCGTAATCTATCGTGACCCGATATCTGCGACACTCGTGTGTGTATGTGGATAATATATAAGCGTGCGTCTAAGCTTGCGTGTATTGTACGAGGAAGTGTCGCGTGATTTTGGAAAATTCGGAGGGGATCGTTTTGAGAGGGAGCTTTTTACACGGAGGCTTTCGAGGGGGTGTTTCGAGATGCTCGGAAGATGAACATGGGCTTTTGTACGTTACAGTGTATTTTTTTATTCTGTTAGCGACAAATACGGGGAACCACTTACTTACCTACTTACTTCGGTTCATTTTTTAGAGATATTTACTCAAAATTAAAAATTAAATGAAAAAAGCGGGTCCTCATAATTGTCGGTGATGTTATGGCAATGGAGCTTTTGTTTTATACCTACCATTCAAATTTACTTTATTATTAAAAAATAAGTTCTTTTTTAATTTCTTTTAAAGAGGATATCACATCCTCAGAACAAGACTATGACAACTCAAATTTTTTAGCTCGATTTTTGTACATAAAATAGTTTATACCAAAATAAAGACCTTCATTTGATAATTGGTTTAAGACGGTTAAGAAACTGTAATATAATAATAAAATCTAAATAAATAATGTTATTTCATGAAAAATTTATTTGACCTGTTATTGATTTTATTGTTTAGAACAAAACAAATAATTAATATTAAAATTATTTATTTTGCGTAAGTAATATTCTAAGCAGTATCAAAATAACCGTTTATTAGATTATAATGAGCGCAATAAATTATAAAGGATATTTCATTTTTCCAAGTCGATTTTTATGAGAAAACCGTACTTGTGGAACTTAAAACTTTTTTAAAAGGTGTGCAATATCTCACAAAATACTACAGTAGCTTTAACTCAATATGTTAAAGAATTGGACATGTGACATTTTATCCCTGTGACTACAGATATAGAGCACAATACAATATAAAATGCTTTGTCTGGAATAGAATGCTAGTTTATGATTTGCTGTAGTAAAAATATATGTTACTCTGTAAAGTGCTTTAAAATGGTTTGAATGCAACAGTTCTTGACCGGCGCCACAATTTTCTATGTCCATTGTAACGTTCTTACGCGAACCTGTGATTTTAGCGAAAATTGGCTAAATGAGTTCTAATGCGGATCACTTAATTTTAACGTCTCACGTACGAGCCGGACAGCAGATTTGTGCAATCTGAGTAAAGTACATGAGTGCTCTTTACCTTTTCTTCCTTACAGAATGTACCACTTCTTTCGCAAACCTATTTTTCTTCTTTCTTGAAATAGGAACTGAATTACTCGTGCAATTATTTTAAAATTATAATAATGGATCGAATCGTACTATGTGACATTTGATAAATTATTGACGAGGTGATATTATTGAGTAGGTAAAAATAATCTAATGGCAAAAAGAGTTCAGTGATTGATTTTTGTATATTTATATGCAGCACGCATACTTTTTATAACGGTTATTTTATGATCCATCAAAGTATTATATACATGAAGCTAAATTGTTATAATTAAAACACTTTTGATATTTAAAGATCACATACTTAATTAAAATTTCGGATATGGGTGATCCGCAGCAACTGGTCCACTTATGTCCGTTATTTTTATACACGTTAAAAAATAAGTAAATCTATACAATTATAATTGTATGTATAAATATATTTAATAATACATATGGAATGGATATTTATATAATTATATACACTGTTATTTTTCGCGTCAAAAGTTATTTCGCTACGTACAATTGATAAGCTAACTAAATACTAGTTATTTTATATATGATATGATTTAAAGGGAAATAGATTAAAATAGTATACTATTTTACAATTATTCCATATTTTTGAAGCACCATTTTTAAACACTTAAGGGAAGAAGATACAGGTTTGTGGTCAAAAAACCAAAACCAAAAAGAATAAAAATTTAATTTTTATTTTATTTATACTAAATCTTAAACCTTTTTCTTAATAATGAATCAGGTTTCACAAGAAAATTTGACTTCCCCTAGTGTGAGAAATCTATTAAATCCTATTAATTCCTTTTTCCAAATAGAAAAATATCCTATTTATGAATAGGATGTATATGTAAATTTTGTATTGGTGAATATGATTTAATATATTTCTCACACTAGGGTCTTTAAGCTGTTTTAATTTTTTTAAATATTTTCGTTTTTATCTAAAATTCAATGTTTAAGTGTCTTTATTAAAGAAATTTATGTTATAAATAATACAATGTATGTAGTCATATAATTATTGTTATTTTAAAAATAACAATAAAAACCGAATAATGTAAGTTATGACGAAATTTGGAGAATTAGTAAACAAATATTTGTAGTTTTACAATGAAGTTTTATTACAAAATTTTATTTTCGACAGCAATCACAAAATTTTTGTTGACAGTTATGATTGACTAATTTTCGGAAAGGAAATTATTAGTTATCAAATACTTTTAGTATTGCATATACATATTTCTATAATCTCGTAAGTTGTTATATGTTGATAAGAATATTTATTTTGGCGGCATACTATATTGAACATTCAATAAAGTATAATGATGTATATTTTTAAAAAGTAATATCTTTTCCAACCAAAATATAAATAGGTTAGATTTGCAAACAAAATACGTTCTTGCTAAAAGCATAGACTTAAGCAGGTTCTAGCCAGATATTAGCTATAATTTGACTTATTAATCTGGCTAATAATTAATAAGCTAACCAGCTATTCTAGCTAACTTTCTACCAGGGTACAACCAATACCACTGTGAAATTTTGATTTTCACTTTGGTACTCAAAAGTTACAGCTAAAATAGCTATGGATGTTCATACTCGGTTATTCTCCATAATACAATTGAGGCCTCCGAACGGAAAAGGGCGCACAGCGCGATATTTCAACATCGCTTCAAATTAAATTTCTTTAATTGACATATAAAGAGAATACTATTGCGCAACCTTTTGTACTAAAACTAAATTTTTAGCTATTTTAGATTTTTAGTAATAGGTGAAAAACGTAATTTTTCAAATTAAATTCGCCGCCAATTCATTGGCACTTAGCTTCCTCAAACTAAATTAATTGTTATAATATGAAAATTTTTGTTCTAATAAATTAATCTTAAATTGCTATATCTCTTTTTAATTCGGTTCTGAAAAATGTGTGCTGATTTATCATTGATGGTTTAATTTATAACAGTTAATTAAACTAGCTGTAGCCATAATCTTATTTATATTTTATATTTATATTTTAATTTATATTTATATATAAGTTTCAAGCAGTTTTCGGTAACATTATTTTTTTTATAGCACACTAACCTCAAAATGCCAACTTTATTGTCGATTTTGAGGTTGTTGTGCTATAAAATATCGTATGAGACTGTTGTGGGAGGTGTTTTTCTACCTTGCTCGATTTTCTCACTCGCTTCGCTCGTGCGAAAACCCTCGAGCAAGGTAGAAAACCATCTCCCACAACAGTGTCATAATATACTATAAATTAATAATTTTCACATTGAATTTGAATTCTACGACACCTAAAATCACATAATTATATCATTCATACGTATCATTTTTACCTATATTTATAAAAAATAAAACAAAAAATATTGATATACATTATTTCATTTATCTTAAAATACTTTTTCAATCAATATTTCAAAATATCAATGGAAAAATTATAAAAATAAACAGAAATCCTCCTGCTCGCATCAGTCGCCAACCCTCTGTATATAAATTAATAAATAAAATATTACTATTTTCTTAACATTTAACGTTTTTAAATTTTTTTAACTATATTTTTCAGTTGTAGAAGATAGGTTTTTTATACTTTTTTACATGCATTTACACTAAATTGATCATAAAATTTCTAACATTCCAAAAAATCCGAAAAAGAAAAACTCAAAAATCAAAAAATAAAATATTCACTGTAAATCGAAAACAAGTCGATGAATCTTGAAGAATCTTCATTTAAAAACGAAAAACATGAGCTATTTTTGATAAAAAATGACCACGCCGTTCTCGAGATATACGCGATCAAAAAAAAAAATTACAAAAATACAACCTCAATATCTCAGAAAGTAAAAGATCTCATGATCTGAAAAAACATACAGGTCATGAGATAGTAAAAAACTACGTTTTTGTAAAGTTTCAGATAAAAAGCAGTCGATTTACTTAAGTTATCGCGTCAGGAAAACAGCGATTTTTTAACAAAATTATTTTTTTCTCGACAAAAGAAAAATATGAAGCTTAAAAAATTTTACAGGATACTATTCTAAATATTCCTTATCATCTCAATTTTTTTCAAAAATTTTCCATCTTATATATCACAGATATAACCGTTTGAAAAAAAAATGACGTTATCGTGTATAAAAAAACAAGGGAAATATTTTTTTCAAAATTTCGGGTTGGAAAAGATAGGTAATTTTATGCTCTTTCAAATGCATCTTCATTATATTGATGATGTTATTTCTAAGGTATTAAAAGACCCGAAAGACTTAAAGTCAAAAATCGGAAAACCGCTAAAAAAATATAGATAAATATAGCCCTGAAACATTAAGTTTCACCGTATGTATGTAGAGTTATGTTGGTAAACATCCACACACACACACACACACACACGCACGCACGCACACACACACACACACACACACACACTCACACACACACACATCCATGCAGGTATTTTCTAAAAATAGTGTATTTTGATTTCTTAAGTCTCAAAACATATTTCTAACATGATTTTAGCAAAACTTTTTTTTTATTATCACAAAGCTTCCTCGGTGAGGAAGCAATTTAACGATAATTAGTTGAAATTCAAAACTTTCCAAAAAACTTCAACGACTTATAATACAGATTTTAGTATAAATGAAACTTAATAATTCGAAAATTTGTAACACAATTATTGCGATTGAAAGAATCAATATACGATTTTGACGAAATGTATTTAAAAATTCGTCACTTTCTTCCAAAATAATTTTTGTACTTTTTTCACGTGTGATATCATAGAACAATCTAAAGATTATTATGTAAAAGTTTCATTGATAAACATTCATATTTAAGAAAGTTATGTCGAGTTGAAGTGAAAAATGTGAAATATGTTTTTTGTTTTAAAAATAACGTTTTTTACTTATTACTAAGAAACTTAAATAGTTAAAAATTTAGTTTTAGTTCAAAAAGTTGCGCAATAGTATTGGCCTTATATATCAATTAAAAAAAATTGATTTGAAGCGACGTTCAAAATTGACTATTCGGACAACAATACTTATCCGGCGATATCGCGCTGTGCGCTTTTTTCCATTCGGACGCCTCAATTGTTATGCAAATATTTGTTTGAATGAGCAAGATGTTTAACAATACTTAATATTACGAAAGCATACAAAACAATGAACTTATATTTTACCGTACAAGTCAACAATATCGCTCACGGCAATCAGAAATGAATCCTAATTTAGCAATGATCCGTCAAGATCGTGATCCACCTCGATCGCCCCCCCATCCTCAATGCCACATTTCGCTAGGGCGCAACACATGGAAAATCCCTCGAGATTTCAACGGCGTCGGGCGCACTTTTCCTTGCGGCCCATCTCGAAAAGAAAAAGGAATCGCGCGCTCGCCACGCATGCATATTATACGCATACGCAAAACGGCCTCTATGTAGCTCGGCTCGTCCTTGCTCGGCTTATGAATGGGATCTCCCCTTCCACTCGCTCGCTCGTCCCCGCGGGGGAAGGAGAGAGAAAGATATAGTATTCCGATCACGTGGTGCGCGCGCTCATGACGTCACGCGCTCGCTGCTCACGCACGTATATTTTATTGTACGCGAGGTCCCGCGAGTACACTCCCGAGATAACAGAGTATATAGTTTGGATAAGTACGACCTAGCGTGTGCGCGCGTGGAAATGGGAGGCGGCTGCGGAAAAACTGGTTGGCTGTGTGTGCGCGCGCGCGCGTGTGTATGTGTGAGCTGACGGACTACGGAGGACTATGAATTTTTTCTTGCCTTCTTTTTTTGGGCTTTGTTTTGTAAATATGAAGCTGGAGTTGAATTAAAAGGAAGGTCGAATGATGATTGTCGTTTTTTTGGTGATTCAAGGGCATGGATTGATACGTAGAATAAATATGGAATTTCTATTTTCAGAGTTTATTCTTGGGTATAATTAAATTGGATCGTATCTACCTTATCTTTATCTTTTCTTGATTAGTAGCATAAGGAAGATTTAATGCTGAATTCTTTTCATAAAATAGATTTTTGGCTAATAACATAGTTCTTGGTGCTCCACATTTTGTGGTATGCATATTAACTGTAGTAGATTGAATACAAGAGTAAGTTTATTCTTATATAAATATAAATCTTTATGAGTTTTTGTTGACAGTCGTATATAGTAATTTACTCTGACTAAAAATCTTTGCATTCTATAAACTTATTCTAAGGTATATGCATTCTATAAACTTAGTCTAAGGTATATTAAGTACGAAAAATTGAAATATATCGATAATAATATCAATAGTTATAACTTGGCAAAATTGAAGATCAGGTCATTGACCGATATCATTAACTTGGTAAACAGGGTATTTCTGCTGGTTTATACGATATACTAATTAATATTTTACTTTGTTTATAATTTGAATATTAAATGTATTTTCTAACGATTATGAGAAATTGAAATTCACTTTAAAAAGTCTGCGTGTTTTTCTAGATAATCTATTAAGGGCTAGTATCCCCATAATATCTCTTTCTGCATTTACATATGTAAAAAACAAAAGAAGAGTAGTTGGCTTATTAAAAACTAATTCTATACAAATATAATTATCTTGTAAATTAATTCACCTTAACGAGACCTCGAAAATCCTTACAATCCGAAATATGACCGCTATAATTCGTAACTATCGAACGCCAACATTTTTTCATAATTTCTCCCTCGATAAAAAGACCAACACCTGCAGTTTCCCTCCACACCTCCAACGCCCGCACCTACCCTAAGAACCTAAGCAAAAAACTCCAAATCCTCGTGCAATGCGCATTTGGCAGAAGCGCGAGAAAAATCGCGGCGAAGAGCTCGGAGAGAGGTATATAATAGAAAAAAAGTGCGTCGATAGCAATGGCAGACGCGCCGTGTCGGCGGCGACAGTGAACCGGAAACCCGCGCGCCTACGCCATTCGCGAGAACCTGTGGGTGGACCGCTCGCAATCGACTCTCTCTCTCTCGTGCGTTTATACAGACAGGAATTAGCGTTAACGCTTTTTTGGAGCTGGAGCTGGAGTGCCGCGCCTCGGCTTCTCCGATATATACGCGCGCCTACGCCTTGACGTTATATTACATACCCGCCCGCTCGATCTTCTGTTTTTCTTTCCTTTACCGCGGCGCTTATTTTTCCACCGGCTGTGGAATTTTTGCGGGATAAGACGTATACGTGGCGTTCTGTGTGGCTTCTGCTGGAATCGGGATATGATGTGTGCGTTAGTTTTTAATTATGACGAGCTGTAGTTGGAGTTTTCGTTGAATAGGGGGATGTGTAATAAATTAAGAGGTTTTACTTCATTTAATTGACTGAATGCCAAAGAATATCGTATATTTTCTCTTTACTAGTGTGAATTGTGAAAAAAATTATATAAAAAGCTTGCAAAGATTATATAATTTAAATAATAAAGTATATTAAAGAAGGGTGCTTGACGAAAAAACAATACGAAAATTATTTCAACAAAATTGTCACTTCAGAAGCGTAAATTTTAATATTTCATACATTTTATATATTTATTTAATTTTCAGGAGAAAAGAATAAGATTTTACATAAAGTACGATTATATATATAAACAAATAATCTTTTCTCCTTGAGAATAACAAAATATACAATTTTTAAATGGTGAATTTGTAGATAAATGTTTAAAGAAGTAAACCCCGAAAAATTAAAATTTATTGAAAAATGAAGAAAAATATATTGTATAAGTAGATTTTTTCTTAAATTGACAATATTTACGCTTCTAACGTCACAATTTTGTTAAAATATTTTTTTTCATTTCGTTAAGCACCCTTCTTTAATATACTTTATTATATAAATTATGGAATCTTTACAAGCTTTTTATATAATTTTTCTCTAATGGTCAATTAAAAACGGCATAACCGCCTTAAGTGTTTCCGAACTATTTCTCTTTATCAATCTGACTATTAATATTATGTTTTAGAAAGTTAAGCCATTATTTAAAAAAAAACGAAATTAAATTTATTCTTATTTCTTCAGTACCGTATAAAAAGGAAATCAAATAGCTTTGGTGCTTAGGGAGAATCAAAACTTTTCACTATTCTTTTTAATATCTATCCAAAGCATGCCTGTTTCTACTTAACGTATCATAAGATACACTCTTTCAGTTATCGAATGTAAACTATATATACCCTTATTATAATCATATATAGGTTAGGTGTAGAATGTTATTATTATTATTATTATTATTATTATGTAGACCAATCAGTTAGTTATTGCATCAGTAAGAGCAACGTTGACATTTTATTTTCAAAATAGGTATATTTTGCTTAATCTTGAAATTAAAAGTCAACACGAATGTAAAGGATGCAAATTCCCGAGCTCTCACAGGACAATAACTTGACAAAAAAAGGCAAAACCTAAGATTCAATTTGGATATAGCTCTATTAAGAAGGATCATAATACATTGTGCGCGCAAGGCGCATCTCCTCGCGAGCGTCTACGTTCGGCGGAAGGAAGTTGCGGATAAGATCGCGGATTCGCGGATCCACGTATAATGCCCGAATTCTCTCAGCGTATAATGCCTCGTCTTCACTAGCAGTTAAATAGAGACACTATTGAACTGAGCTTTAGTGTAGCTGAATTTCTTAAAGTTCGTTGTGAAGTTGGCCGCTATTATAATGGAGCAAATCATTTTTCTCATTCACGTATATACAAAAGGTATCCGATTACCTCACCACCGGCTGTTTTAAGCAGAAAGATAAGTCTAGAAATTCAGAAATAACAATATAGAGAAAGGAAGAAGACAATTCGGCTGCATGCGGACGATTAGAAACTAATATGTAGTGTAGCTGGCGCACAGTTTAACTGTCTGAGATGTTTAACCTTACTTCAATAGCCTCTCTATTGAACTGCCAGTGGAGATGAGGCATAGTATAATGTGATATTTGACTTCTCGACAATTCTGGCACAAGGACAGCCGAGTAAAACTTGGTCGTATATTTTTCATAAACATGCGTACGATATGTCGTTCCATCCATGTTTAACACAGAAATTTGTAGTTCGTGTACATTGAATGGCACCTTGTAATAAACTATATAGTAAACGCAGTAAAACAGATTTATTTAAGGAGGATCCATCGGGGTGGGCCGTACCTAGTCGGCTCCTGCAATGGGGGTTTTGATTTTGTGGGAAAATTTATGGAAAAATACTTGTAACTTAATCTTATTGATGCCAAAAGAAATATTTTTTTATTTAACAAACGAATACTAAATATAAAATGTGTTTCATGAAGCGTCTATTTTGTGAAAAATCTCATGTTTTATGATTAATTTCTCTTTATTTTGGTCGTTTACCCCCTACTTTCTTTTTTTTAATTAAAAGCTTAGGTTATTTTCTTTCAAAATGTGAAGTTTCATATGCATATGTCCTTAGCCCTAGGTCAATGGATCCTCCTTAATAAATTTTTTTTTATTAAAAATTAATCTTATAATCTATAGTTTTCTGAACATTAGTAGTATTTAATTAAATCATCCATGAAGCAGTGGTTTATAGCATTTCTGGGTTTCAGCAAATTCCTGGTTTTATATCTAAATTATTTCGTAAGCTTAAAGATATTTTACATTTCCATCGCTTAATTGAAAATTGTGCAGCTCACCGTGCAATAGCGAATATTCACTGATTCAGCAACTGGTTTAACCAATGGCTTAGCTATATCACTGGGAATCAGTAAAAATTCGCCATTTCAAAGTTAAGCTTCTCTAATTCAAATTAAGCGAGTACTTAACCTTCATGCGCCCAAAACGATCGAATACTTTTTTTAAAAAAGTGTACTTGCGCAAAAATAACACAAGCACGTAGCTGTGCACGCAGTCATCTACAGTCTCTGTCAGGCAGGCTTGAACATCAGTAGACGGGTACGCTCCGCATGGGCGTGCTGCGTGTGCGCGTACGTATAGAAGCGAGCCGCGCTGTCGCTATACTCGCTCGCACAAGAGCAGCCATTCAGTAAACCCATTGATAGGCGCGACGTTATACGCGAGAACGAGGGTGCACGAGAGGGACAAAGATAAAGAGAGAGAGAGAGAGAGAGAGAGAGAGAGGCTGCGTGGCTCGTAAAACGCACCGCTAATTTCCGGTCACATCTCTCTCGTGCCTCCCCTCTGACTTCTCTCCTTCTGTATACACTCTTTTTCTCGTCCTCTATATAGTCGCCGACGACATTTCGTTTCGCCGCGTCTCTTTATCTTTGGGGAGGCGCGTGTAAAAGCTCCTTCGCCTGTGCGCGGATTGATTTTTCGACCGAGTCGACGTTATATACGTTCTGTTATATACGTTCATAAGCGTGGATGCGAGCCGGATACAAGGACGACACGCGCGAATAATCGTGCACGCTCGCGAGGGTCTTCTCGCGCGATGCGATTGCACACAGGCTTTTTCCGCAGCGCGATTCGGCTTCCGCTGTCGGAAAGTTACCCTGGGAGGAAGAGATATCGTTGATTCGCTGGGGAGGGGGGGTTCGTTTGCTCGTTGAGGGGGCTGTCGTAGGATGTGACGTGATTCGCGAGACAAACATCCTTTTCGGACTTTGTTCGTCTGTTTAGTGTCCAGTTCACAAATGTTTTGCTTCGTATGTATCTAATGGGTGAATTCTTCCATTCTTGCAAAATCCACGACCGAATGGGCACGATGAAAGGGAAAAAATGCAGAATATTGAAATTCATGACCTCAAATAATAATGTATTTGCAAATGTCATATTACTTAGTTAGCATCGAGATATTTTTTATAAACTTGCATGAAGATTCTGTTTAATGTATTTTTGAATTAAAAAAAATCAATTACCACGGATGAAATAAAGAGCTACCTAAACCGCGCGGTCGAAATCGCTAGTAAAAGAAAGAAGGATGCCCATAGTGGCCCCCTCAAGGGAACGTATGAGACGAACACCGTGGTTTAAAGCTCGAATAGAAATAAATTTTATAAAGAAAATGAATACCCTTACGTGCGGGGAAAGCTGAAAAAAATAATATTTATCGATATGTCCCATTCGAATCACTGTAAAAAGTCTAACCATACTCGGGAATTTCTACTTCTTTTTACGAGTTTTTAAGGGGGTGAATTATTTTTATTAAATTCATGTTTTGGTGATCTCCAAACAATGGTATCAGTTTTATACGTTCCCCTTCAACATCTCAAATATTATAAATCTGTGAGCATCCTACTTTGATTCGATTATAGAGTAGTTTCAAATACATTATAAATAAAACAAGAAAACTACTTTTATCCTAATTCATATACTGTGAATTTCAGTAATCAATCTTAAATAAATTAACAATTGTGTTGTTTTACGATTTTCAACAAATAGTGAATCGTAAGATGAGATTGTTTTATAGTGTAACCAAAAAAGTTTAGTGAATTATAAGACCTTTCAAATCTTACCTCTTTCGCGTCACTCTTACTACGGACGTCAACATTCAATTTGCTTAAACAGGACCTTAAAAAGTTGATAATGTAAACATTATATTTATCCAATTATTATTATATTTATTTAATTCTTGTGTCATTATAGTTATAGTTGAAGTAAAACACACCAATTACAAAAGTTCTTCTATTAAATGAATATACAGAACAATTATCGATATGTGCAACTCTTTGTTCCACCAAATTCAGATGTTGGTTCGGCTGAAAATCGCCAATGCAAAAAATTGGACGATGTCTTCAAAATCACGTATTTGAAATTTCAGCTGATTCCTAAAAACACCCTGTTCCCATCAGTAGAAGCAATTACGTTTCATCGAGTACGCGCAAACGAAGATCAGTGCTTATATATACGCGGCATCCTCTGGCGATCATACCGCACGTGCGCGCTAACCGATAAAATGAATGAACGAAACTCGCGCGGCGCCGTGGCAAAAAAGGGAACCGAGACCAAAGTGGGCCGTCTCTCTCATGCGTGGCGAAAAGTATATAATAGCTATCCCTGCAAGTGTACATACACATATACACGTAATCGCGCGGGCGTACGCCGACTTCGTTTTATTCTCCTCTTGATATAGATATATATATATACACAAGTAGCGCCGAAAATATGCAATCGTTCGATTATAAGGCCGCGTGAGCGCGCGAGAGCCATTTATAGCTGACCCACACGCGAATATGGTGCATCGCGAGTGCGCGTACACGCGCTGGCCGCCCGCACGAGAGCAGTTTAAATAAATCCTCCTCCTCTGCACCGTTGTCTTTCTCTTTCTCCTTCTTGCGCACGTGCGCACTCGCGCGCGCGAATTCATTCAGCTTTCTCCCCGCGGAGCGAGCGAGCTTCATCGTAATTTCCTCCGCCTCTCTTCTCCTCATCTTCGCTCGTGTATTTGTTTGTTTGCTCGCGCGCGTACCGCTTGAGATGGTGATTTTTTAACGTGCGGTACGTTAGGATGATTTTGAACGAGGAAAATTGAGGAATACGTAGGTCTTACCAAACTTGGCTTGTTCTACTTAGCTGCAT
This sequence comes from Gastracanthus pulcherrimus, assembly GCA_949152435.1. NCBI lineage: Eukaryota > Metazoa > Arthropoda > Insecta > Hymenoptera > Pteromalidae > Gastracanthus > Gastracanthus pulcherrimus. Next base: position 38,979,044 of record OX424574.1, read on the forward strand.
CCATCGGAGGTACACTCGACGGACATTGATTCGCGGCTTAGCTGACGTCATTTGACTCAAGATTTGACAGTACCTATATTGTATAAAGATATATGTAAATGTGACGTCAGATACCGTCAGCTAACCCACGAAGCAATGTCCGACGGGTGTACATTCACCTCGCTGCAAAAAGCAATGCACAGGAATAAAATTATCGAAAATCAATTTTTAATCTTTATTTTCCGATACTGATGCAAGAACAATAAGCTTTTTATTTCTACATTTCTGTAAATAACTTTTATTATTACTGACATAATTTGAATTGTCGCAATGAAATATCGCTATCGTAACTTCATTACATTTTTTATAATTTTATGTTTTATATTCTTTAATTGCTCTGGCTATCAAAATTTTTTACATCAAAATTTCAAATTTTGTGAGCTTTCGTTGCTAAATTTTTACAGATCTTATAATATTCTTCATTCATCTTTCAATTTTCTCCGTGCTGTAAAATACCCTCTATTTGCCTCTCCTTAATAGCTGTATATAGCTGCAAAGAGTCGCGCATCGCCTTTTATCGTATTTTCATTGGTACCCGCTTGTTTTTGGGTCGGATACCAAAAAAGGTCGTTCGAGGCACTCTGCATTTCGCTCTCTCTCTCTCATTCAGCCGGCGCACTCCGTTTTTATCCGCGTCTCTCTCTCTCTCTCAAAGTCAGTCAGGGGGCCACGCTCGGGGACCCCATTCAAGTACATTTTCACGCACGCGGCACCTTCCTCCGCCTTCCGGTCCCCTCCTTCTTCCTTCCTTCCTTCCCCTCCCAGTGCGCGCTTCCTTCCTCTGAGCGATCGCTCAATAGGGAAGAATAAAAAAATGTATTTTTTGATCGGTACACTTGTGCAAATGGTATAGAGAATCTAAACCGACGTGTATTGCTTTATGAAATTAAAAAAGAAAACTTAATTGGCGAGAGTTATAGGTTATTAAAGGTCATTTGAGTGACGTCACACCGTTAAAATATCAAAAGGTGCCGGCCGGAGTGACGTCACAACGCTTATAAAGATTTAACTATAACTTCTTTAATTTTTAAGATATCGTGAAAATTCCAAAAGTTTAAAAAGAAACTATACCATGATCTACAAAAATATACTGTTAATTAAAAATCGGTATTCGTTCCTATCATTTGCTCGTGAAGGTACTGCGTTCAGTCATTCTATACGCGGCCGTATCTGCGAATGGAAATTACTTTTGGGGATGTGTGAATTGGACTTTTTCTTGTAGATTTCGGTAAATTAGAAACGTTTTGAATAGTTTATAGTTATGTTTTTACATTATTATTAGTCACGATGAAGAATAAAATGTTAGAAGAGCTAGGTCATATACGCTAAAATAGGGTTTCGAAGGAGGGTTAAAACTATGTGTCTAAGAATATGAGGTGGCGAAAATCTCGTATTTTCGAAGGCGCGGACCGAACATAATTTCAAAAAGGCATTTCAAACTTCAAAAGAATGTTTTTGCTTTTTGGAAAGCTGGTTTATGAAAGCTAACAGCTTTTTATTATAATGTAGGTAATAGAAGCAACGTTCGGTTCAGTGGATTAACGTTCGTTTCAGAACATCCACGTTTGTTTCAATAAATCAGCGTTCATTACAGTAGATTCAACTAACTATTTCTATTTCCGATGACACAGAAAGTTAAAGTTCTCAATAATGCAATAATGTAAGAAACCTTTTTAGAATATAATACTGTATAGGAAATTTCTAAGTTTAAATTATACAATTAAAAATGCAGCTGAAAACTCCTTTCTGTATAAATGTTTTGTAAGAAATGTCTGGTACCCTCATAAAATCTTTTGCTGTTTTTTTAATTTTCATGTATAGAACATTAAATTCAACGCTCTGTGTATGCTGCATGCATAATCAGTAATGATATTCGTCGTTTCCTGCGAAAAATAAAATAAAAACACAAGGCAATTTTAAAGTATAATATAATAATAAGGAGAACTATATTACAAGCCGCGAAAACACGTTGATTTTGTTCGCGAGCGTATTATACAGCGCGGTATCACGTTCGTGTTTCGCGAATAATATACGTCAACGAGTCCGCGCGTGAGTATGGCGTTTTCCCGTGGGACGAGCCACGCGGCGGCAGCGGTATAATACACTTTGCGTGGGTTTGCCTTTCCGCCTTTTCTCCTTGCGCACTTTGCTTTTGCCTTCTCTTTCCTTCTCTCCGACTTCATTTTTTATGATTACTTTCTCCGGCATTCAGCTTTGAAAGCTGCAGGTTTTTTTTCCTTTGAAGAATCAGCATAATGGTTGATAAATCTCAAGAATTTTCGTTCAATTGATTGCGATAAGCGCACACGTATAGACGTTTGGGTAAATAAAATTCAAATTGAGGTGTCTTTATTGATCATATGAATGATTAAATGAAAAAGGTAAAGGACATTAAGTTTTTCATCCACGAAGCCTATTTTGAATTTAATTTTTCAGCTTTTCTACCTAATCGTTGATCAATCTAATGAATAAAGAAAACGCTGTCGACTGATTTGGCACTCAAGTTTCTCAAAGACGAGTCACTTATGTAGAGATTTTAATCAATGATATTAAATAATATATTCAATGAAGGTTTTAGTTAAATACATAAGTTAGCACAAAGAACATTTACTTAAGGATTTAATTAGTAACTACTAATATCAAGATTAAATTTTATGTGTAAATTAAGTTTTTGCAAGATAAGTTTGATTAAATTAGGTACGTTAACTAGTTTTTTATCACGAGTAAGTCACGCACACACACAGACAGAAAGACACACACACACACACACACACACACACACACACAAATTTGTTGAAATGCCCAATTTCCCCGATAGACTTTGATGACTTCACCAGCATTTTAATTCCGAAATGAACGGAACATTCTAATAAGGTTTTACCTACTCATCATGCATCGTGCACCTCTGGAACGTTTCGCTTCGATTATAAACACTTGACGATCAAGTTTGTGTACACTCCGTAGCGACACACTAAATTTCAATTCCCATCGAAATTCACGAAAACCGCTGTGTACTCGTTCACTCGATTGGTTCGCTCCATCTGAAATCTCCGCCGCGACGTCGTACATGCGAGAGCAGCTGGCCGCTCGTCGGAAAGCACGGAGACGCGATCGAAGGGAGCTGACTAATCATTCCGTTCTCACGCGCGACCATTGGACATTCATTATATACGCACCGCGCGCTGGTCTCGCGTCATCGAATCCGTAAGTGAACCCCAACCGAACCTTCGTCAATGACTGACCGCGCATCTTGCGTACTTTCTACGCGCGGAAATACAATTTTTCCCACAAAGGGTTCTGTTTGTAGCAGCTTTGAAGTAAGTTTCAATTTTGTTACTTATTTTGCTCTAAAAATTAATATCGTAATATAAATGCTATACATAATCATTTCCACTTCTAGCATAAACTTAAAAGAATAATGGATTGTATTATAGTTACGTCATCGAATCAAGCTTAAAATCATTTTTCCAGATATTATCACCCATGAATTGTCAATTGAAAAAAAATTCAAGTAATTTTATTTCTATTATAGTGCATTACAGTAGAAGACTAAACAACATCAAATGAGAATATATGAACGTAGGTGCAAATGTAAGAACTAGCGAACGAGTTCTAGAGCTCGATGTTACGCTCTCGTTACGTTCGACGCGGCGCTATCATAATAATACCTGCAAAGGTGTCACTGTACCTCGAGAGGCACCTCGTCTCGCTTACTTAACTTACTCGACGGTTGCTTTTATTGCGCTTTAAATATTTATACCTTTTTATTTTTCATTTTATATTTTACAGTTACGCGATAAAATTAGTATGCAAAAAATGGGGTATCACGTAGGTTCGTAGCAAGAAATGGTGTTCGTAGGATTTTACAGTTTTTACTGCGATTGCTTCAATAAAGAAATAACTATATTTACTAATAAAACTAATTCCATTAGGTCTATCTGGTGAGGCGTCTGAATATCCTTTTTTAGTGGTAGCTTCATTCAATTTTTTTAAAATTATTTTTAGTGCGCCGTCTGCTGATACAAATTTTATTTAATATCACATAATAGTCATATATATGTCTGTCAATACCATATAAGAGCTATAAATACATCGTAAAAGGTTTTTGTACGTGTATGAAAGCAGAATCATCGTCTTGAAAGAAATTAACTTGTTAAGTTGGCGAAGGTTTTACAACTTGAAGTGTAGGTTGTTTGAATTTACATGAGAAACTTGTAGCATCAATTTTCTGTTGAGCGAATATTGCACACAATTTCCCGATCGACGTGAATTATTCAACTAAATATTGAGTAACTTTTTCTAATTCATGTACAATACATTTTTATTTACAGATAAATTACTGAGAAATTTTAATTCATCAGAATTCATAGCTCTTTTAAAATAACTTATTATTCCCAAGTAGACAAAATAACAGAATAATAACAGGCATCTTTACTATAATAAAAATATTAATGTAGAAACTTAACGAAAATTGTACTTATCAGACTTTGCTTCTACCATACCAAAAAATGAGATAAGGCGAGATTGTAATAATAAATCTTCTATTTTTCAAAGTTAGAACATTGTTTAAGAATTGTTTAAGATCAACTATAACTCCTTAAAAAAATAAGACGCCTTGTTTCGCCACAGGCAATAGGTATTCGAACTCAACACGTGCGGACTATCACCCAAGACGAGGCGCGAAAATTCTGTATATATATATATATATATATATATATATATATATATATATATATATATATATATATATATATATATATATATATATATATATATATATATATATATATATGGGACAATTGCGAGCCTTGAAAGTCACACGAAGGGTCGCCCACGTGATAATGGCGATGCGTGGGATTCAGGCGAGATTCGTATATATATATATGCGAGTGTCTCGCACGTCACGCTCTCTCGCGAAAGCAAAGGCGCGAAAATAAGGGGCGGCAATTTATAATCGCGATCTCGCTCCTTCTTTTTCTCTTTATGGATGTTGTTATTTTGCTCCAGCTACGTGGTATTTGTAATTTTAAAATTCATTCGCGGTTGTGAATTCCAATGGGAGTCGCGCTAACCGTTGGGAGAATATTGTACGCGAATAATTTACAGTAACAAACACTTGTTTATAAGTGGAAAAAAATAAACACATAAATAACGTAGAAAAAAACATATTGCGAATTCATTTTTAACCGAGTTTGTAAATACCTAGGCAGGAGCGACCATTTGTGTATTTGAACTTCATTACAGAAGAAGTTTATTTAGAAGATAAAAAAGACGGTGATATCTCGGAAATCTATGATGGAAAATCATTCCAAAAAATTTAGATCATCAAAATTATCATCTAAATGATAATAATTCAGTGAATCTACATGCTAACATCTGATTACATATAATTTCAATATTTAAATAATTTTAATAAATTACGTACACAGAGAAAATTGCTGCGATAAGGATTATTACCTATCGTTGTGTAATTTTAGTAAACAAATATCTTTAGACAATCCATCCATAATAAAGAAAGCAGACTTTTTTGAGCTATTAATTAGAAAGAGATATAGCAATTTAAAAATAATTTACTATAATAACAAAGAATTTCATATTAGAACAATTAATTTAGTTTGAGTAAGCTGAGTGCCAATGAATTGGCAGCGGTTTTTTAAATCACGGTAGTGTCGACTTAGGCTAACTTCTTTATTTAATACAAAAGTGCAAATATAATGACTTACTTAAAATTATAGTGATGAATATTCACTAAAGCGTTTGCAAGACAAAATATACTACAGGTTGGCACCCTAATACTTCCGTAAAAAAGTTTTCCTATCAAAAAGCTTCTACTAACATCATATACATAAGTCATCAGCTATTTACCGGCTAAATGGCGTAATAGCTAGTATAGCCGTGATGGGCCATATTAGGTACAGTCATCTTATATTATTTATTAGCAGGGTTGGGGAGTAACTAGTTTAAAAGTTACATATTAAGTTAATCAGTTAAAAAGTTAGTTACTTTTAACTTAACTTAACTTAGTTAGTTTTTGCAACCACGTAACTTTTAACTTAACTAGTTAATTATTTTAGAGTAACTTCAAACTTTTCAACTTTTTTTTATAAGTTTTATTGTTTTATTGTACATTAAAACGACGTCCAGAAAAGATCGTTAATTTCATATATAACAATAACTAATAAAACAACACTAAAAAATCGCTGCTTTTTATAATAATTTATTTTAACTGCGATGATATTTTTAATTTTAAGTTTGAATTAAAGCAACTCTACTAATTTATTCGTTTTAAATGTTATGATGAAAATGTTTAAGGAAATTTCTCAATTTGGAGTTTTTATCGCCAGGACAATTTTCTAAGTAGTGTATTTTTAAGCAATAATGAAGAATATTCGCTATGAGCGTCTGCTTGGAGGGGATAAATGAAGTGATCTCAGAGCCCATGGTAACAAAAAGTATCAAAAATATTTGCCCGTAAATGTATTAGTATATATATTGTCGATACAGATGACCTAACCTTGAAAGACATTGAGAAGAAAGTAGTTTAGTCAACTTAAAACGATTTTTTTCTGTATCTTTATACATCAAATTAATGTTGCACCTATACAAATTCATGCTGTATGTCATGCTCACAGCGAATAAGCAAAAAATATTTATTTTTTCTCAAATCCGAGGAAAATAGAATTTTGAGTGGCTGGCAGTTTTAAGTAAATAAACTTACAGCTTATGAGGATGGCGACCTAGCAAACTTTTACCAGATGGCAGCACGGTGAAATAAGACTCCAACCAACGAGAAGCGGCGATTCCTACGCTCTGATTGGTTGGAGTCTTTTCTCGCTCGCGTCATCTACTGGCCCAAAGTGGACATTCGTCATCCTCATAGTTTATACTTGTACACGCACAAACTTACAAAAATACGTATACCAACTTATAAACAGTTGGCTGTAGTTTTGCAGGTTTTGATTATTATTTAATCTTTATATTAGTAAGTCCCACTGAAATCTTTCAAGGAACAAAACTACGCCTTTTTAATTAAAATTGGGTGAAAACAAGTGATTTGGATCTTTTATCAAATCGAACTCTAGTTGACGTGATATCTAATTTTTCAATATCTAAATATTCATAAAAAAAATTGTTGCCATTTGAAGTACCCTTCTTTCATAGTATAACATTTATCATATTGTAATGTGTAAACAAATATAAATTTATATAAATTGTTATATTTAAGGTCAAATCTCGTGAAAGAACCACCTTAAATTTCATTGTAAGAAGTGGAAACATGTGTAAAAATAGATGAATTTGAAGAATTTTTTTTTTAATAGAAAGAATTGGATGATTTAATTGAAATTTATAGTGTTTATTATAAATGCCATAAGCAATAAAATATTATTTTTTATTAAATCAATAATTTATATAGTGCAACAGACGGTCGAAAACCGTTCATTGTTGTGTCATATTGAATAACATAAATGATTATAATGATACATATATGTAACGACAACGACGACAATATATATATATATATATTGATAATCTTGATATCGATGAGAACTTACGATTTTTAAAAATTCGAATGATTATACGAAGAGATAATTTTATTACAACTTTGTTGATAAAGCACGGTTCTTAACGTAAGTCTCGTGATGATAAACGCGCATTGATGTTTCAGATAGAATAACATAAATTATTATAATAATATATGCTACGACCCCTGGTAGAAAATTAATCTAGAACTATGTAGATCTATCTAGTTTGCCAAGGAAATAATCGAGGGCCTCGATAAAACTAGATAATTTTCTACCAGGGACGATGTGTATATTTAGATGTATATATTTTAATAAGATTGATTTCGATGATAATTTATGGTTTTAAGACCCTTATGTCGTTTTTAATTGAACATTAGAAAAAAGAATATATAAAACGTTTGTAAAAATTCTATAATTTAAATAATAAAGTATATATTAAACAAGAGTGCTTAACGAAATGGAAAAAAATTATTTTAATAACATTGTGACGCCACAAACGTAAATATTGTCCATTTAACAAAAAATCTACTTATACAATAGAATTTTCTTTATTTTTAATCAATTTTAATATTTCGGGACTTATTTTCTTGTTTAAACATCTACAAATTCACTGTTTAAAATTTTTATATTCTTAATTTTATATTCTTAAGGAGTAAAGACTATTTGTTTATATACGTTTTTTATGGAAAGACTTATAAACAATAATCTCATTTTGACAATAATAAAAATTGAGGTTTAATAAAAGTAATTGTTAAATTAACTTTTAATTTTTAAATTTTAAAATTTTTAACTTAAGTCTTAACTTTACTTTTTTTTCAGTTAGTAATTCTTAACTTAACTGAATTAGTATTATTTTGATTACCTACTAACTCAACAATAAGTTACACAATCCTGTTCACTAGTTCCAATTTGAATCCTACCCAAAGACACTTTTGTTGAGTAAGAATTCATACACGAAAATCCTCAAGTATCGAAAAGTGAGCGAGTCTTCCCCTACTTTAGAGCGACGCGCAAAGCCTCGTCCTTTCGCATCTCGCAAGAGAAAAGTCGTCGGCGTTTAAATGGTATTATGATGCAGAATCCGCGAGTCGTGTTACGGCAGTGCGTATTACGAAAGTATACAGAGGGAGGCGCGCGCTTGTAACTTCCGGCAGCCGCTGACCGAAAAAAAAACGCGACACCTACTCCGATCCGCGCGCGAGTACAAGATCCTTTCAGGCCAGCAGCAGCAGCCGCGAAACCGGACTCGCTCGCGCGCGCGCCAGCTATTTTCTCGCTTGTAACGCGAACTGCTGCTGCAGCTGCACCCTGCTTTTCTGCTCGTTGAAATTACTTTTCTGGATGCTATTTGCGGCTTATACTTTTACCTCGCGCGTCCAGAGGCCGATTAGTTATTTTTTTGCTCTCGTTGTGATATCTTCTCTCCTTTTATTTCTTGGGAACTGTATAGGTGTTCGTCGCCTCTTGGTTCCCTTGGGGAATTCTGCACTACTTGGAGTCAAATTTATTTCACTGCAAGTGGATAGTATTATTTGTTCGAAAGGGTGTATACAATTACGTTGGCTGAACATTACCAAACATCATAAAATCGCGGTTGACTCGTATAATCGACCTTATTTTACAATGCACGATTGAAGTGAGTGTAGAATAGAATCTGTACGAATAGAAATGAATTTTCATCATACTTTGCTTTTCAATTTTAAAGGGACCTAACCACTTTTAAACTGAATATTAAATTGCAATGTACTTCAATGTAAACCTTCATCATTCAATCTTGAATATCGAGTTCAATATGCATCAATTGCAGTGGCCAGGAGTGCTAGGATTGAATACTAAACATACCTAATGAAAACCATAAGAAATGCCGAAGTGAATTCCACGACCTAAAGTGATAAATAGTGTTGGCTTACTTTATACATATCTAGTACAAATGTTACATGTTTTTGCAGTATATAGATGCATGAAAATCTTTGCTCCTAATGATTTTTCTTTATCCTTGTTTTCCCAAACATTCACGAATCGATCTGCAGAAACAAAACATACTCTCCAAAAATCGCGTGGTCTAAAGCAACCTGCCAGCAATAGCAGGAGGCACCCACTGTAGACCTTCAGATATCACCGGTGTCACCGGCAGGTATGCGACGGACGCCCATATATACATACAAGTATATACCTCTCGCGTCTCCGGTGCACTTAGGAGAAGATCTCGCTCCTATCTGCGCCTGCCAACAGCGCGTTTCATATACTCCGCGCAGCTCTCCGTGTCTTTTCCGCTCTGTTTGCCGCTGCTTCTGCTTCTAGGCGATACGGCCCGTTCCTTTTTGTCCTTCCGTCGCCGGACGTTACGTGGCCGCGCGGATAGCGGACACGCCGAGCGGAAGTCGACTGCCCGATAAAAAGTATCGGCAGATGCTGCTGCTGCTGGCTGTTGTTGCCGTCGCGAGGCTTTGTAGCGGAGTCTATAGAGATAACCTAGAGTGTATGCGTTGCATTGTTGCGGTCCTTGTGTCACGGATATCTTAGTTGATTGTTTGAGATTTTACTGTTGTTATCTTGGAACAATGGCTGTAATTGGTGTACTATCTTTTTTCATGCCGGAGGTAACGTCATCTGCGCGAAAGTTATAAAGCAAAATATCATTGGTTTTTTGTGCATATGAGTACTAATTTTAAAATATCTTCGCATTTACCAGTGGGAAATAAATTTATTGGCCAAAGTTATAGCATACTTAAGGGTATAAACCAGTCGAGATTTGCAAAAATCGGTAAAAGTATACATATTGTTTAATTAACAATTTTCTCGTTTGTAATTATTTAAAATTACAAAAAAACTTTTGTAATTTCTTTGACAGTATCTTTTTAAGAGATTAATGTATCAGTCAATCACTTTTTATAATCTAATTTGTTTAAATAAAATTATTTATAACTTTTTTGATTTTATTATTTATAAACTTCAAAGTGCAGTTGGCGATGAATTTTGCAATGATGAATTTTTTTTTACTTTAAAAAAGCAGTAAAAATCTACAAATAATTGACTTTTTTAAGAAGAAATTGTTTAAAAATTTGTGAAGATAAACTTTAGCGTATCTGTATTGCAAATTTTCTTATTTTGGTGTATATTTGTAAAAAAAATATTGCTGAGGTGAAAAATTAAAAAATGTCATCGTGAAACGTGCACCAAAGAAGGCTAGTTTTTACTTATTTTTTACCTATTTTTATCTTATAAAATGAAAATAATTCATCATTTGGAGTTTTAAGTATTGTATTAAATTATATTTTTACGAATTACATAACACTGAAAAATTTATCTGAACTAGAAATTAAATTATTAAAGTTAGGTTCTCGATATCTTTAAGCCTGATTTTATGATGAAAATTTTAAAACATGGCGTAAGTCAGGTATAAATAGGCCGACTATAACTTTGGCCAATATTTTTGTCTTTTAGATTCCCACACTCATATCCTAATTATATGTATTTTGAACACTATAAAACCTCAAAAACTCCAATCTGATCAGTTTGACTCCCAAAACCTTGCGGCAGAGCAAGAAATATATATGAAATAATACAAAAAAATTGATTTTCAAACCGAGAATATTGAGTTATATCATTACGAAATCGATGCAATGCTAACAACGTTCTTGATCTCGAGCATAGAATAAAATGTATTTTTTTTTTAATTTGGAATAATTTTTTTTATTAAACTCCATTTCTGAGGTTAGTCGACTTTTTTACTTTTACTCATACATATACCTAATTTGCATAAACGGTCAAAGGGTAGGTTTATTAGTTCCGATTTTTATTTACATAATTAAAATACTTGTACTCAATTCACTTTGTTATTTAAAATTATTTTAATTTCACTACACTTTGTCTATTTTAACGTTTCATGTACTTAGGAAAAATTTATGTTAAAGAATTACGTAAATAAATTGGTACTTCAACGAATAATGCAAAGCGCATGGTAAATGGTAATCCGTTTTTCAGTTTACGTATTGTTGTTTTGAAAATTGTTTTCAAAATCTTTTTTTAAACTACCGATATTCAATTTCTAGCAAGTAATGGAAATTACTATCTAGCGGAAGTCATCAGCGATAAAAATCCGATAGCTTTATTTTACGAGAGATCTAGACGATATTTTAGGAGAAAACATCAGGCTTTTTGGGAAAATCGTTTCGTTTTCGATTACCGTCTAGATTCTTTATCTGGCACTTTTAGAGAGTGGTCGTGTTTTCTTTAATGCGGGACAGATAAAGCGGCTTAGATTTATCTAACTCGGTGACTACTATATATTCCTCACTTATTCCCTTTTAAAATTGTTTATTATTAAAATATCAGGAAAAAATATTAAAATAATTTTGAATGAAACTCGTTTTATTATTTTTATTGATTTTATTTTAAATACAATTTAAAAAGATTTACTTTTAATATTATTCTATGCTTAAAATACAATTGATAAGAGAAATAAATCTGCGATGTTAGTATCAACCGTCGTAAAAGATATCAAAATAGACCTCACACCTAATGCATTAGAATTATGACGTTATGACGAATATTGAAAATTTAGATTAACCGGAAGCACTAAAATAGCATAATATAATTTCGATCGATCATTTTATACTATTTTAATAATTTTAGTAATAAGTTGTAGTAATTTTGTACACTTACTACCCTGCGTAATTTATATTTTCGGGTGATCTCCAAAACGTAATTCTTCCTGGAAGCTATGGAGTAAATTTCAAAAATAAATAAGTTTATTTTTATCATTTTATACATTTAGTACCTATTTTGAACCTATTAAAGATGAAATTACTAAGAAAAATAATTTTTTTATGTTCTGCTGCATTAATTCCGAAAATTAGCATGTTTAGCAGATTTCCTAAAAATTTCAATTCGATTCCCTAAAAATTGCTTCTGAAATCGTTTCGTATTTACGATAGTGGGAATGGGGAGAAGGATTATGAGGCATCGTCAAAGTGTCACCCTATTTCAGGTAAACAAAATCGAGCTTGAAATATTTACGTTGATATTCTAAATTCACTGCCGACTTGTCCCTTCAATGACATTCCTTAATACAGAAACTTTGCTCTACGGTATTTCCGCGCGTATAAATCCGAAGCTAATCAAAGATTCATGCGAAAGAGTGGATAGGCACGCGCGCAGTTCATGGATCAGCGATCGATCTGTCTTATATACAATTCCGCGTATTGGCGTCACCGCGAAACCGGAAGCTGCGTATACATCCGATGAGTGAGGCGAGGATTTCTGGGAAGTTATAACGCGGACGTCGGATAGATGAGGAAGCGCTCGCTCGCCAGATGAGTGGGTGTGTAGCATATACGTATATAGACACCTATGTATCGCGGTTCGATGATTTATTATCTCATGGCAGCCGGCGTGTTATAACGTCTCCTCCCTTTTCTCGCGTGCTATGCTGCCTGCGTCTTTCTCTCGTATTATTGCGCTCCTTTATATTTCCTGCGACGCGATCGCTCTTTTGCTACGCGCGAGGGGGCCTGCCTGTATATTGACTTCATGAAGTTTTCTGATTTTCTGCATTAACATATTTTATATATAAAACGGCTCGACACCCACGTCGCAACTATTTGCGCGGAGAATATGAGTTTCGAAAGTCATTGATCGGGTCCTGGCATCATTAGGCCTCGCTGACTATTAATATTTTCTTCATCGAATTTTTTTTCTTCATTTGGATATGCTAATTATTTTCATTCATCGAACGTAATTTATGCGATAGTAATTGCTGCTCTTTACTTCTAAATTCAGTTTTATTAAAATCTACGTGTTATATAACACGTAGGGGAGAGTCGTACAATATGATAAAGCATACAGTATGGCAAATTATGCATTGCTGGATTCTACCGACAGTTGGCGCCACTTTAGCACGGGGATTTGATACATTTTGGTGTTATATTAAACATACTTCGCGACCGGTAGATAAAGTTTATTGCTCCAAAACTTCTGTTATAACCAACGATTTATTCAATTTTACGAGTGACGAAAGTTATATTATGAGGCTGACCTCGTTTTTCCTAGATAAGTTTATGTCGTTCTAACAATTTTTGACTAAGATTAGTCCTTCCTAAGTTCATTGAGTCGTCGGTGGACTTCTAATTATCATTATCCGTGCAGTATAACCTAGAACGTTATAACGTCGAAATATTTGATAAGTGTTATTTGTTATTTTTTGTTATTTATAACTAAAATACTATATTTTAGTAAATATGCAGTATTGTAGTTTATAAAGCAATTTAAAAATGTCTATAAAACTATATATTTTTAATAAATATACTATATTATTACTTATAAAAATGTTGTAAGTACCCTTATAAATCATTTAGACCTCAAAATTGAATAAAAATGATAACTTTTACATTTATATTGATAATTTATTCTGTACCTATTAAGCGGGCGTAAAGGACCATTTTTCAAACCGGCGGGCGCCAATACGCATAAGCGTGCGCAAAAGTAACTTTTGTGCACGCTAAATTTTTTCGGAAAATTGCTATTATATATATATTTAGCCTCGCTTAATATGCCAGAAAAACGCAAAAGTAAATACATGCGTTACAAAAAATATGGTGTGCACCAAGGGCAAAGTGGGCTTTTTGACAAAACAAGACAACACTAAAAAAGCCCACTTTGCGCCCTAGGTACACAATATACTATTTTATACTTCAATTTGACCACTGCCAATTTTTTGGTGATAGAGGACTACTTAAGGAACAAATTCTCTTTTGGAATTTTAATTTTCATCGAGTCAATTAAAAGTTATATCCAAAATAGCTATGGGTTGTCATACTGTACGACTCTCCTCTACTTTTTGCTTTACGAGCATGCTGCGGAGTTGATTGTAATGAAACTATAAAATGCTGAATTTTTTAAGTCATGATTTATATAAATTCTATACAAGCTTCTGAGATATTTAAAGTTACCTATATATTTTTAGAAATTTTGTTCACATTACCTCCATAAAATTTAATCTTATTATAATATTTTTTGTTACAGAAAAATATTATTTATTAAAAAATAAAGCAAGAGTTTTCTTTATAAAATAAGAGTGTTTAGAACTTAGAAATTTAGGCATTCAAATTACTTTTCAGTTATTTTTTTTTTATAAAATATCCATTCATTTACCAAATAGCATGTCATTATAATTTAAAAAATGTTTTACTAAAGATAGGAAGTACAATGAATCAGTAAAGTTGTGATAATTCGTCATCTTTTGTACCATGTTTTAATTTTGTAACAATAGCTGTAAATAAACTTCGATACGTGAACGCATGAAGAGTAAACTAAATGTTAAATTTGAATGACAGACAATAGCAACAATGTGTAATTATAATACAAAAAAGAAATATATAAAATTCAATACCATGATTGACTACATATAATTAATTTATCTTTTTGAAAAAGCAAAGCTGCTTCATATTTTTTCTTCGGCGGTATCGATGACTTCGATAGAGAACTTAAGCCGATTCACCAATCAGTTCAATTTTGCAAAATGAAAGAGATTTATGATGTCACGATTTATGCTATTTCAAAGACGCCGCGTATGACCCATGACGTCACAAGGGTTTTTGAAGCACTGTATCTTCTTTAATTTTGGTTGTATTGCAAAAATTCGAAAAGTTTTCAAAGGAAGTATGCTATAATCTATCAGAATATGATATCAAAAAATCATGAAACAACCCAATTAGCAGAGTTTTTTTTTAATGTTGTTATCCAAATTATACTGTTTTAGAGGAGCATAATGGATAATTTACCAAAATATAAACTATTATTGTAATGAAATTTAATTCAGATTATTTGTGAATAAGCCGTGAGAAATATATTTAAGGGAAAGTTAGATGAGTATATTGGAGAGTAAAAATTATTGCACAATTCTTGTTTAAAAAAAGGCATTTTCGAACATCGTCATTGTCTCAAAAACAGCGTTGTATCGAGGAAAATCGTAGAAAGAAAAAGTGTTCCTAACTTTATTGAGTATAGTGATAATTGTTACTAATTACGATTCTTGTGTGAGACTATTCTTATGCCTTTGTATAAAAAAGTACAACGCAACCTAATCAAAAAGTTAATTTAAGTTAATTTAAGTTAGTTAATTTAAGTTAGATCTCTATCCCAAATTTAAAATCTATCAATGGAGAGCACTAATGGCTTTCAAACTGTAAAATAAGTATATTTAAGAATATAATAGTATACACTATGCAACAAAGAAATAAAGTGGAGGATTATTCCCGCGGGTCGGTTTACTGCCCGATCAAACGAAGCGAGGGCAGAAATCATCCGAGCGAAAAGTCGGCTTTATTCCCGTGTTACATATAGAACTTTATTTCCGACTTAACTGTTGCCACTGTATTGATTTAAAGAGTGGGACCCACGGAAATAGAAATAAATAATTCAAAATTGAAAAGAAAGAGAGAAAGTCAGAGAAACTGAACTTTACTTTATTCCCGCATTTACGGAGAAATAAAGTAAATTTAAAAGAGGGAATAATACGACACTTTCGTCTCGCTTTTCAGGTCAATACAGTGGCAGTTATAGTTAAGCGGGGAATAAATGCATTTATGTAAAAATGATCAAAAACGTTTATATTACTTCATTAAGTTTATCTTAAAAATATAATCAGGAAAATGAAAAATTATGAAAATGTAATTTCATTGTAAGTGCGTATACGTATACAATGCATCGCATTCGGTGCATAAAGCAGAAGCATTAAATTTTCAGCATTCATTAAAAGCGCGCGATGCGCGATGCGCGAGCATTAATTAAGAAAAGACGCACGGGAACGAGTTGAGAAAGAAAAAAGAGGATGACGAGGAGGGAGGAGGTGAGTTTCACCAGTGAAGCTGAATGAACGTGTAGGCTCGACGATGGGAAAACACGTGTTCGCTGGGCGCCCGAGCGCAATGTTATATGTACAGTACGTGCGTGCGCGTAAGCCATGCCAGGCACATCGGGATTTTTCGCATCTGCACCGGAAGCGGATGGAGATACGGATCAGGCTTGGGAGTTTATAAGGCCGCGCTGTCGGGCCGAATCGCCGATTCCCGATGAATGATTTGTCGTGTGCGCACTGCGCACGCGCTTGCACTCGGTAATTTCAGATAAGGCTATCGGACACAATAATAATCTCCCTTTCTCTCTTCTTCTTTTGGATAGTTTGTTCTTTTTTATTCACCTGCTTATGCAAATTTTACACTTTCAGTACGTTTAATGTATTTTTCTATTTCACATAAATATCTGTTTTGATGTTTCTTCAATACTGATACGCTATACGACTTAAACTTTAATAATAGACTTTAATCTCTTAAGTTATGCTCTGTTATACATATATATATATATATATATATATATATATATATATATATATATATATATATATATATATATATATATATATATATATATATATATATATATATATATATATATATATGATACACATTTTCTACAACAGAATTTAATTATTTATACTGGTGTTGTTATTTGTACTAACCCAAATGCCTTGGAAATAAATAAACGTAAAAAAATCAATTAGACAAATTAATTTCGATAATTGTAAAAATGCTGTAAGTAAATATAACTCGAAAAATAAAACTTTTCTCAAGAATAATCTAATCATTTTAAAAGCATATAAAATATTTTAGTGAAAATCCATATATTGAGATTTTCGAGATAGGTGATTATACACCCGTTGAAAATATGAAATTTACGGTACAATATAGGGGATGAAAATTTGTTTGTCTAAAAATCGGTGTAACAATTCAATAGTGAATGAGTGAAGGGTTTAACATTATATAATAGTCTATATAGTAATTTTATTTCTTTAAATAATAATTGATATAACAGAGAAAAGAATAATTATAGAAGTCTTTTCAAAACTCACATGCAATGTAACCACGAACACCTGGAATAATAAATACTCTTCATGGGTACATAAGGTTACATTGACAAGGAATCCCATTAAAGAAGTCTTACAAAATCCAGTTTTTTATTCAGAAAAATACATTTTTACGTACATTCTTCCGATCTTTCTTTTTATTATTTTCTTCATGCTCTTTAACTATATTCGAAGCACAGCTTCTCCGTTCTCTTCTTTTTCTCTTTGCTTGCTTCTTCACGCGTGCGCGAGTCTGCACCGCGAGAGATCTTCTCTCGGTGAGTCTACAGCTATACAACGATTACCTACAATTAGACTCGGACGATCGGCTTGTATAAGCGGCGTATCTCCGGCTGATCGCGATAAGACTTAATTACGAGAGAGAGAGAGAGAGAGAGAGAGAGAGAGAGAGAGAGAGAGAGAGAGAAGCACGAGAGGGCGATCGTTTCACAGTCCAATTTGATGCAGTCGCCCAACGTAACTGATATACCGGAAATGACCAGTGATTTATGCATGAAAAAACCTGGATTAGCAACTTATCGCAAGGTAGAGAGAATTTTTCTTACTGTCAGAGCTTGTTGCTGGTATCGTTTTGAGTGGCAGTGGCCAAAGCAACTTTGCATGCTCGAATGCTGTCTGCTTGAATATAATTGCTTTCTTCAAGAGAAATCCATGTAGATTGGTAGAAATCCTTTTTCCAATTTTAACGGATATTTAAAAGTGTTATTGAATGTCTGAGAGTGCACTCTATTCTAGAAATAGATTCATTTCATTTTGTATGATATTGTACAGATATTGCTGATAATTCTATCATGAATATTAAAAAAACTCTTGTTAAAATATAGTATATTAAAAATTGTTAACTGTTAATACTTAATTTCAATACTTAAACAATTAGCACGCATTTTTTTACCGATCAGGACATACGTTAGTTAGATATCTTAATTTAGGTAAGCTAACTTTCAGAAATATACCAGTTTTTTACTCATTTACTTGTGTAATAGTAAATGTTACTTAATTGTAATCGAACATTGCGCCCATATATATATGGGCGGTTATGTTTGGGGCTGACGCAAAATTGATAATTGATAAAAAGATTTCTAGAACATTTCAATCTTCTATTTTGTTGGAAAATAATCTGTTTGTAGCATATAATAAAAGAATAGTATATTACGCAACTAGGGGCGAAAATGGGTATTTCCAAGCGAGGATGATGATTGGCGCACTCGACGCCCTCGACTTTCACTCGTGCTCAAAATCATCATCCGAGTCTGAAAATACCCTTTTGCCCCAAGTTCCGTACCGTATTTTTTATAACAAGTGCATAAAGAAGGTCATTCTTTGTCGTCTACAAAGTGGATTAAGAATAGAGTTTTTTGAGTTGTCCACTTAAGTCTATGACATATTATATATATGTATATGTATGCATGTATATATATAAAATTTTCAAAATTTACCAGTATTTTCCAAAATTTTCCAGATTTTTCTAAAATTTAACAACAGTTTCCAAATTTTCTAAAAGTTTTATTAAGGAAATGGAGCAAAAATAAATAAAGGGTACCGAAAATTCTCATTTGCGCTGCCGAAAATCCTTTTTCCGAAAATACAGTATTTTCGGTACCCTTTATTTCACGTGTTATAAAAAAGATTTAATTACTTATAGTAAAATGAAAAATGGTACATAACAACCAGCAATGCGTTTGCATAACATATTTATAGTAAGTAAAATTATTTTTAGAATTCATCACTGGATACTTTTAACAGAACACTCATACTAACAAATTCGGTTGTAAAATATTTTTTTTTTCTGTCGGCATATATTTATTTAATAGAAATTGTAAGCCGATGTATAATGCATTTTGAATTTTTGTAATTGAACTTTATTTGAGAATGTTATAGTGTTCTACAGTTTCTTTACGATGTTACGATCATAACGATATCAAAGGTGCCGTTGTATGATCCTAACGTCACCAAAAACTTTGGAGTGTCATATCTCTTTCAATTTTCAAGATATACTTAGATAAAATTCCAAAAGTTTACAAAGGAAATATACTACGATATATTCAAATATGTGGTAAGAAAGAAATGCTATTATACCCAATTACCATTTAAGTTATTAAAATTTCATTAATTTAACACTATCCAACTATAAAAATTACGTTTAAGCTTAGTTCTTTATTTAATAAATAAACTATTGGATACTAGGTTGTGTATAAGTATATTTGGCCTTGAAGGTTTAGATAAAATAAAACTCTAATTAAATTAAAAATATTTTAAAGTTATTTCATACACTTATTAATTTTAGTGCAGCTGGTAGAAAGCGTTTATCAAACAAAGTAGAGTTTTACTAAACAATTAAGTTAATTTTACAATAGACTGAAATATAATAATTATAGCTTGCAGACACAATTGCATTTCCCACTTTCACCGAACGTAACAATCATACTTTGAACCTCGTCTGAATCGTAGTCTGAAATTTTCATTAATCCACATAATGAAAGCAATTTTACGTGATTGAATTCAGTGCGGAACGCAACATTGTATTCGCGCTTCTATCGCACGAACGACCCAGAAAATGCAATCCTCGCTTAGAATGGAACGCTCGCAATTCATACTCAAGTAGAAGATAAAAAAACGTGAATTATTAAAATAAATTATGGAGAGAAGGAAAACTCAAGAGACAATATATGAGAGACAGGAGCGCGCGCGCGGATGCCAGGACCGGAAGCGGCCCCGGCAATAATAAGCGAAGGAAGAGGATGTTCACACGATTTGCGCGCACCGCTACTTCGCCGCGCCATCCGCACCGCATTTTCTGCTAGTGCGCGCGCGCAAAAATTATCCTTCGCCTCTTTCAATTCTGAATTCCTGCAGCGCGCGGACGCGCTGCGTGTACGTACTTTAATTGGATAGGAGTGCATTATAAGACACGCGTCTTTTCTGTATAATTTCTTTCGTTAAAGTTCTATTGACTATACAATATACAAAAGTAGCTAATTTTATACTCATTCAAATGCATTTATACTACGTTAATTATATTATTTTTAAACATTCCAAAAAACTCGAAGAACTAAAACTCAAAAATCGAAAAACCGTTAAAAAACCAAAACAAATCCGAAAATCTAAAAAAATGTTAGTGCCTACAACATGTAAAAAAACAATCATAATGAACCATTTTTCATTTTCCGCGTTGATCTCGTTTTTAGAAGCTAGTCAAACAGACGCGGATAAGTAATTATAATGGCATACAAACTCATATTACGTATATTTTTGTTTATACTATAGCTTCCATTTAAAAATTGGAATAGTATTGGACTCCCCAATCAGTCAAAGACTTAGTCCCTAGGTACACCAAAAAAATATCTCCCAAAACTTTATCTCAATGTTTTTCAAAGACTTATACTCTCCTTAAAAGCCAAAAAATTAAAAGAAGATTTGTATGATAAATTATTATTAATTTCTATTGGAAATTAAATTTTGACATGGTTTGTATAGTCAGTACAACCTTAACCATTGTATTCGAGACGATACTTCTTTTAAACGTTGCAAAAGTTTTTCTTAAAATAACAAAATTGCTTTGCACGGTAAAAGATTTAGCGTAAACTTTACAAAGTACGGAGGAAATGTTGACGATTTCATGAATTGCTTGAATAAATTGCAAGAATGAAATTCTCTTCCGGCGTTCTCAAGAAAACAACAGGATACGTTTCTTAACGAGCATGCAACTATTCTTCGGGAAAGTAATTAAAGTTTCCTCTACGCGTTCATTGAATATTTCGAATGTTTATTTTACGCAGGGGCTTTTTGAGTCGCGCAGGTTGCAGGCTGCAATTGTGTGAAATCGGCTTTTGAAATTTTAAAATTTTTGTCGGTGAAACCGGAGGCATTAACGCAAGGGAATTCGTTGTGAATTCTTTTACCAATTACCCGAGACTAACAAAATTTTTAATTAGATTGACTATACCGTATAGTGAAAAACGTTTTATAATGAACAAGGCTTTTGCTGTGTACTGTTTGATTAATTAAGAATGTTGGATAAAACAACGTTTCTCAAAATGATTGTATAAAATGATAGCAGGAATAAAAGTAACTTTTATAATGTAGTCTAAATTTATTTTGAAAATAAAACAAGTTTTATGAGTTTTATTTTCAAACTTTTCAATAAATGTTTTAAATAAACATTTTAAGTGTTCAATAAACATTTTAAGGTTTCCTGTGTAATATGGATTTTGAGTATTATTATTATATCAGTAGAATGTGATGCATAATACGCGTATAATTTGATATTATCAAAATCGACCAACGATAGCAAAAGGAGAATCTTGAGTTTGATTTCGTAAGTTACATTTAGGGTGTGCGATGACGTATGTTTGCATCATCAGCTAAAACGTGCCGAGCTGTTTCCGGCATTATTTATAACGCTTCCTCTTCACAAAACTGCCAATCTTTCGGATTCCCCGACAGTGTTCTAATAAGCTTTCCCACGGCATGACAAAACAGAGACAGTCATCATTTTTCTTTTTTTTTATATAAGATATTGCTATATAGACATCCATATATTGTATGATAATGGAAGTCTTGTATATTTGAAATAGAAATCTGAATGCTTATGTGTATAATTATAAAAACATTCAATTTTTGCTTATTTTGCTAACATTCAAATTCGTAGTTAAAATTTAAATTTTACATGTTAGTTATAGTTATTATATAGATAAAATTGAATATAATATTATGTTTATTATTATATTGTATAACTGCTACCGTTTTGAAAAAGTCAAGTGCCAAATCTGTTGACAGGCTTTTAATGTAAAATAGTTCATAAAAAAATGGTTAGTTGTAATTGATCTGACGACCTTGAATTTCTTCTTATTTAAAATATCTTTGAATAAACTGTGGACGCAACCACAGTGAATGTTGTGTTCGGTTCCGAGCGATGCAAAATCGAGAGAAAAAAGGCTCATAAAAGTCTTACGGTCTACACCAAATAGCAAGAGCAAAAGAGAGTAGAGACACAAGTAGTCGATGCTGGGCGAGACAATTAAACGGTGGCCCCGCATCTCGCCACACACACACACGTATGCATAAATCTTTCGATATATCGGCATTCCAGCGTTGCTCGTCCGCGCCTGGAATGCAACGACCGCGCGCGCGCGCGAACACAATGGCGCATATATAATTAACGATTCTCGCCGGCACTGCACACACGGCCGGCTCTCTTCCTGTCCTCGTCCTGCTTAGCGCGCGGCTCTAAAATTCCCTCGAGTTCCCTTCCTTCCCCTGCACTCGTCCTCTCGACGGCATCACACAGCGGCGCCTACATAATGCTTGGATTCGCCGAAAGCCCGATGGGCGCGTGCCGAGATTGCCGATCGCGCGGGTGGGTGATGCGTGCTCTTGCGGCAGCGGCAGCAGCTGCAGCACCTGTTGTATATATATCGTTCTTCATTGACGGGACGTCCTTATTAATGGCGATTAATTCGACACGCGGACGTCGATGCTGCAGTGCGCGAGACGAGCATGCGAATATAAAATATCGCACGCGCGCGAGAGAGAACAGAGTGCGGAAGTAATTAATTCGTCGGGACGTCTTGGCGCTGATGAGTGCTTGGAATATTGGATTGCCGCGCTGCTTGTTCGGGAAGGGAGGAAATACGGAATCCTGCTGATAGATCGACTTCTTTTTTTTTACAATCAAGAGTCATTTTGAAAGATCTTATTTTGTATACGTGCTACTCTTAAATTCTTAGGATTTATTTGGCTCTCAAACATGAGTATTGGCTATTTCATATAGCATTGGAACCCTTTAGTAAAAAGATGTAGAAAAGTGTGAAAAATAATTGTCTTTTTTGTCTTCAATATGTATAAAATACTTTGTGACATTATTCTTAATAATCATATTATTCAATTTCAATAATCGTTACTAATTATTATTTTTTCTTTATGTTACAGGTAAGTTAAACAAATCAACTGCCTTATCACACACCTTCTTTATCACGTAAGTTCTCGTACAATACTGAATTTCACCAAAATCGCGTATCAACGCGCACAAAATTACAAGAAAAGGTTGAGACAGCAATTAACGAAGTAAACGCGAAACAAACGATAGCCGTTACGCGGCGCAAAAGACGGAGATAGATGCAGGAAGAGAAGAAATAACGCTGACACGGGCAGCAGTGAACCCATGACTATGTCTAATCAATCGCGAGCGAGGCACACGTACACGCACACACACACCCACACGCGTGCAGACAGAAGGAAAGGAGCGCTTACAATGAACGTGTCTCCCGCGCGTTCTACGTAGTACATATTAAATTTCATTCACCGAACGGACAGCAGCGCGTGTCCGCCTCGCTGTGCAAATTTATTTATATAGGTATAATAATTAAGGTACACCCCACGGTGCCGTGCGTATACGCTCGCGACTTCGAGCTTCGATGAATGAAGATTGCTTAAGCAGCTCGTACGCGGAGAGCCACGAGCTCGCATCGAATTCCGGGAATTCACCCCCCCCCAGCGGCACTGGGAACTGTCGAATTTAATTGCACTAATTAACGTGGCCGGACGAAAGGATACGCGAATATAGTACCCATCATGAGCGTGGATTATGGCTGCTGTTGGCTACGTTCAGTCCAAGGGGCAAGTGGAAAGTTAGTAGAATTTTAATTTAATGAAAAGTAGAAATTTGATGTAAGTAATATTTGTTAGTTAGAGGTACTAACTCATTAAGCAGTAGGTGTAACTTTTAATTTGACTAGATTGATTAAACTTACAGGCATGTAGTGTTAGATAAATGGATATGAGTTAGCACTGTCAATAATCATAAAATTTAAGCTTATTCACTTTGTCAGCGGTCGGATCTTTAGATTGCATTGTAAGTATGCTCTTATGCTGTTTCAAAAAAATACAATTTTAACCTTGTCATTCGAGTGCAAAAGACTCGTGAATAAAACGCAAACAATGACCTCAAATAGTCATAAGGGTCATTAAAAAATTACGTAACGTTTTTAAGGAGAGGGGGCGGGGGTCCTTATTAGCGTTACGGTATGTACTAAATACATACGAAAGTCAGCAAAAATGTGTTACATAGAGAGAGGGGAATGGCTAAAATTGGCAAAAATAGCGGTACGTAATATTTGAACGACCCGGTCATTATCAACTAGTTGCTTTGTAGAACACCTAACCACTTTCATTTTGTTGCGTTTTCAAAAACTTAATATGAAACCATAATAATAGTTAGAATTACCTAAAAACTACGTACTAAGCGAGGAAAGTCAAATGTTAATAGCTATTAACAAAATTATTATTATTATTTTTATTATTTTGTTTATAGTCAATTTTTTACTTTTCTAAGTATTGGGAGTTTAAATTTATTATGGCCGTCTGGTGCTGTATACTCCCATCGATCATTCCCACTATATATAGATATAGTATCCCATGTTAAATTAACAAACATGGCGGATGGGAGTATACATTTTCACTAGCGCCACTACTACCGCGGTGATAGTTTTCTTTTCCAGTAGAATGCTAGAACAAAAGATGGATACAGTGCACGCAAAATTTTGACGAACTTTAAGATGAAACTTAAATTTTATCAAATCGATGTAACAAAATTTACATTGTGAGTGTATACATTAATAATAACCATTTATTAGCAAAATAAGTTATTAAATTGTGAGTAGTACTTTAAAAATATTGCTGTCTCACTCTTACGTCTTATTATTGTTTACACAATATATCTTTAAATTGTTAAGCATTAATAATTAAGCATGATTACTTTAATGTGCTTCTAAATAAAAGTTTTGTTAAATGTATAAGTGTTTCTCTCATCCGATATACCTAAATATTGACGAAGAACTTAGTGGTTTGATTTAATGAATGAAATTAGATGTTTTCCCCAAACATTGCGTGTTCTATACACTTGTCAAGAGTACGCGCGCTGCTTCATTGTTTTAGGTTTGAAAGGATCGTTAGGATTCCAGCATTGGTAATGACGCGAACGTTTTCATTCATACATTCATTCATTCATGCATTCATTCATTCATTCATTCATTCATTCATTCATTCATTCAGTCGGTATCCTCATCTTTTTCGCGGTTCAATTAATAATGGATGATCTCAAAAGCAAAATGGCGAGAGAGGGAGAGAGAGAGAGAGAGAGAGGGGACGCCGTTCATGAGAAACTTTGAATGGAGTCACCTTTACGCACGAGTGCCGACTCGTCCTCAATGGTGTATTTGTTTCATGCTTGTGAATTCGCATGAAGTGGGAGTTTCCTCTAGTTCATGTGAAAGATTACAAATTTTACATTCAAAACTTTTTTTATATTGTTTATGTACATAAAATGGAGAAGTTATAACAAAAACATTGTTTCGTATTGTATTTCAAACAACTTGGTAAAATACACTAACAGCACATAATTATTTTGTTTACAGCGTTTCAGCAATTGTTTGTACCTATGTTTTTAGATTATACCGGTAAAAAAATCCACCCTTTAAGTTAATTAGTACTAATCGGTTTTAAAGCTTAATTTCTTCCAATTCGTTATTAAATATAGTTAGTTACAACTCAATTTCTCATCTTACAACGCAAGCCAAAAGTTTACTAATCAATATGAAAATCTATATAAAGGTAACTTGAAAGAGAACCTTTTAGTAAACAGTACAACAACAATATAGTCGCAATCTACTCGCAACGTGAGACACTACATAAAGACCGCAGAGCAAAGCGAGAAATGTAACTACCCGAAACAATGGTCGAAGGGGGAGGGGGGGGGGGGGGGACAATGTCTGGTGATTCCGGCGCCGCACATACAAATATACAACCTTTTCCACGCTAAAGTTCGTGCGTTCGCGGGCGCGCCGAAAAATATTCGCGCTCCGTGCTCCGCGCTTCGCACAGCGGTGAGTCCCCCGGCCCCGGGTATCAAAAATCGCGGCGTTGCACATCGGCGGCAGGAAAAGATGGGGCTCGGTTCCTTGCATTGTCTTTGCCGCGTGGGTAAGCACTTTTGAAGACATGGGAGCGGATGCGCGCTAGTCGTTTCAGCTCCGTCAGCTGCCAAGCTGGATTTCCACGACTCAAGCGCGAGTCTTTGAGCTTCCGCGAGCGATAGGAATGAAAAAGATGCGAAGATCATTTTTGATGACGTTAGATTTTAGACTAAGGTGAAGTACCCAATACCTGAACACTTTTTCGACAACTTTTAGAAAACTATCGATTCTGAATGGCAAATGGCTTGCACTCGGAAACTTTTAGTACCAACATATAGCCCGTAAAATTAGCTAACGATGGAAGAAAATATATTACTTTTTAAACTTTTTCAATACTAAGAAATGATGATTTAAAAGTAAGAGTTTCCAACTGTAGTAGTTGGTCAGCTATTTCGAGCTGGTTGTATAGTACTTGGACGCGCAAAGGCACCCGTACCTGGACAAACATTAGATATCTTTATTCGTTAACATTTTGTATAATGATAAATACGAGCTCATATCTTCAATTCATTCAATTGTACGAATCGATTTATGTATTAATATTGTTAGCAAATATTGTTAAATTAAAAATCATAAAAACTGATAACGATGGCCAGTGTAACCTCGCTTTTGGGTTTAGTATTTCACTTCATCAACCAAGTGCTATAAATTCACAAAAATCACTTTTTAGGAGATTCATTCGAGTTGATGTTATTCAATATCATATTCAGTAAGTCCTAAATGAGTTTTAAATGAATGAATCTATTTATATTTTCTGTGTATTTCATGTGTCCAACTACTGGCTCCTGCCAACAAAATGGGAGGTAAATTTGGACACGTAATTTAAAAAAAATAATTATCATCTGCACTAAATACAATACTGATTGTATTCATAAGTGTGCTAGCTGTAATTAAAGACCATATTTTAATGTCGTTATTGAAAAAGATGTTTTTTTATTCCAAAGACCAATTCTCGCGATTTACTCGTGGAGTCACTGAATTTGCACGAGCTATCGTCGCCAGGGCGTCACTCTCAGACCACATATTTAAAAGACTTAACATATAATTTCATCCTCAGATTTGAAGGGCTGCGTTGACTTAAATGATTTTTTTCAACTGATTTTATGCAGTTGTGCGAGTCTGGAAAATAGACTCGTCAATATTTTGTGTACTCTCACATTAATCATTTTTATAAATTTCAATCGAGTAAGTATTACTATTTTGATCAATTTGCTCTAAAAAAGTACTATGTCTACCCATATTAAATATCTTGGCGTCAACATTTTACTAAAATTGTAACAATTATTTTACGTTTCGATTCGCCATAAGATTGATATAATGAATTTGATTATTCAGAATAGTAAAAAAAAAAGTAAAATTAAAAAAATGGCTCGATCCATCTTTTGCTGTTTTATAAAATAAAAAGAAAATTTATGACTGTATGTTCACATGAACTTTGATATTGGATAAAACAATAACAATAACAATAATAAATAGCTGTTTAAATTAATATATTAGTATCAAGAATTTCATATTAGAACAATTAATTAAGTTTGCGGTAGCTATACGTGCCAATGTATTGGCAGCGCTTTTTTCTGCTCGCCTGCTCTTCAATATTGTATTTTGTTTGATGATGCGACAAATCCTGATCAAAGTTTCACAAGCGCAAGACAGAACAAGATATTTCATACGATGTGTATAATAAACAAGTTTAGCGACTTGCCAGACGTACAACTCGACGCGACTATATACGTTTTTGCACTTTAACGTGCTTCGAAGAACTTATACATCACTTTACTTTACATCAAAGAAAAAGATAAGTACAACAGGAAAAAATATTTTTAAAACCTGTTAAAAAAAAGCAAGTAAAAAGTCTAGTTATAATGTAGGGTTAATGTGGTCTGTATTGGCAAAAAGTATGTCAGACCTCCAAGACACAAATTTTAATAAAACTCTGAAAGGTGTTACGTGCACTGAATAATGGATTAAACCCTCAGATTAATTCTAATACGCCTTTATTTTAAAGATTTAAGTTACTTTCAAAAGGTCGGAAATAGTTCTGCAATATGGGTATATTCGTACGGTCATCATGATGGTTTTAAATATAAAAATAATTTTTTATGAACGGTTTTCTTTTTTTTTTTTTTTTCAAGAATGGTACCATTAGTCTTTTTATTTATCGGTGCATAATAATTTTTAAAAAGTCTGAACTATTGCATTAATGTTCTTCTTTAACGTTTGTACGGTTCAAAATTACTATTATATTATTCAAGAATATACATATATAGATTTCGGAGCCATAAGAGTTTTAGGCTCAAAGATATTACTACTTTTGTATTAATGCCTTTTTTTTTTAATTGAATGAAGGTGCTTAAATGTGGCGCACTCGATTTTACCAGTGCGCGAAAGCATGCAACCGGTCAAGTTCATTAGATTAGATTAGATGTTTATTCTGTGCAAGACAAAAACAATAAAACTACATTCAATAATAATACATATTTACAGAGATCATTAGTATAGTCAATCATATCACAGCTATTAACATTCGTACTAATTTTTACTGGATGCAACAAAATTATTCACTTTCGTAGTTTTTCATAAAATAATTTTCA
This sequence comes from Gastracanthus pulcherrimus, assembly GCA_949152435.1. Taxonomy (NCBI): domain Eukaryota; kingdom Metazoa; phylum Arthropoda; class Insecta; order Hymenoptera; family Pteromalidae; genus Gastracanthus; species Gastracanthus pulcherrimus. The sequence continues at coordinate 39,008,088 of OX424574.1, forward strand.
ATGTTTTTATTTTAAATTATCTTATCTATCTTAAAGTTTTATTGATTTCTTCAAAGGTTACCTATCTTTAACTAGCAAATCACTATTGATTAGCAATCATACGTTTCCATCTAAAAAATGCTTCCGACCCACATTTGAGCACTGACAAGGAGAGTATATTATCAGGCCGTCGAGCACAGATTTGAATAAAACACCGAGAGCTGTTTTCTGAAGCCTTAATAATGAAGCGAATCGGTGGCTATTCATCCTAACGGACTTTTTTCGACATATTCGTCGAAACACATCTCTATAGTCGCAATATACATATATTCTATGAATGGAATCGATAAAGTTAGATGATTATATAAGAAAAGACGGAGCTTTAGGATGAATATCCACCGATTTGCTTTATTATTTGGTACCAGAAAACAGCAAGAGGTAGTAAAATTAATACTCTGTATGTGAGCTGAATCCAATCACAACACCGTACTTGTATACTCAGAGAATTCAGGTGGAAAGTCTTGTTAAGACCAATACATCTATAACAATGTAAAAGGAGTGATAAATTGATCTACTTCTTGATCTGCATGATCATGATTCTAGTATATCATCATAATCGCATAGAGAAATAGTTATTTTACGAGCAAAGACCGCAAAATCCACCTAACGATTGAAGATGCACACGTTCAATCCAAAGCTCACTAACGCAAAAGACTCGGCAAAGAGCCGCACTTTGCGAGCGCATCCGATGATTCTCCCTGTATACCTACGATGAGGCGCCTGCCTTCCTGTCTATATATAGCTACGCGTAGGAACGCGCGCGCGTGTATCTCCTTGAATCTCTCTCGTGCGCGTGCGTGTGTGTGCGCGTGTCGCACGCGCGCGAATCTCCGGCGCGGAAATTTCGAAAGTCCCGCCGCGGAGGGGACGAGAGAGAGACTATACACACGCGGATATATATCCCGAGGCGTGGGAAGAGAGGAGGCCGCCGCCGGCGGACGGACGTTTTGACGGGAAAGGCTTCATTATCAAACTCACGAATTACGCACTTTTTCATTCATTGTTAAATTACCGGGCGTGATTATCCAGTTGAGGGAGTCCGCGCAAGCGCAAGCGCGTATAGAGTATTCGCTCGGTCTTGCGAGTCTCCGATTTGTGCGCTCTGCTCTCTCTCTCTCTCTCTCTCTCTCTCTCTCTCTCTCTCTCTCTCTCTCTCTCTCTCTCTCTCTCTCTCTCTCTCTCTCTCTCTCTCTCTCTCTCTCTCTCACTAAGTATGTGTGTCCCGCGTGCGCGAAAGCCCTTTTACACTGCGCTGCTTACGCGGACTTGATACGCGGGGAGAGTGCTCAAATGTGACTCGATAGTTGTCTTTGAGACTGGTGCGTAACGGGATCGCAAAGCAATGGTTATAATTATCTATTATCCTTGCAGAAAAAAAAATAAAACTGGGATAGGATACCTAAAATTCATTGCAACTTGTATATAAAATGGTCCAAATTTTCATTTGGCACAACTAAATTAATGGAATTGATTATAGGAATAATTTTGCACATTGTCAAAATTGAGTGACTAGTATTCGACTTGAGTATCTACATGGACTTTTCAATTAAAATTTATTAATATTAAAATAGTAATATCTTTCGGCCAAAAAAACCTAGGTCTTTGAATTTTTAAAGTACACTCATGAACGATATAGTAAACTCAAATTGTATAACACTTGTGAAAAGAAAATGATGATTATATTCAGGTGATCTTAAATGCACCCGTCACAAACTATTACAAGGGCCTTTTATCATTTGATTTTCCATTTTTAATGAATATCTCTGTGAAACGTTATTTTCCGAATAAAAAATACCAACAGGGAGATATAGGAGGAAACAGGAAATTTTGCATCACATTAAGTGAACAATCTGTACCGAATATAATTTTTTTTTTCATTTCTAAAAATGAATGTTTTCTAACTAATTTGAGTATTAAGATATTTACATAATCCCTATGTATATACACTTAGTAACGTTATTTAACGGGAGTGTCAAAGTCAATTTTTATCCTCCCTACCTTATCGACCCAAGAATTCTAAAATTTTAGGTATAATTAAAATAATAAATGAAATTATGAAAAACGAAGAGGTCATTGCCCTTCGTTTTGTAATTATCTACCACTGTGCGAAGTTTCAAGTAAAATTTTTGCGGCTTACATCAATGGTATTTAAATGATATTTCGTGATAAAACAGAGATCTACGTAAGGTGATCAGAAATTTCGTTCAAATGCCATTTATATAAATGATATTATTCCTTGAAACTTATGAGAGTGGTAGAATGCTACAAAAGGAAGGGCAATGATGTCTTGGTTTTTCATAATTCGGTTTATTTATTGATTGTAATAGATTATTCATACCTCGGTCAAAGATTTGAGGTTAGAATTTCGGCGGGAAATTTGAATGGTTTGACACCCTCTTAACTATTGTAACACTTAAACTTTTTCTAGTTTCTTAATTAATTAATAAACATATTTTTGATGCAATATAATGTAACTTTGTACCATAAGGTTATGCGATGAGTAATAAAATAATTTCTCGTTTTTAAAATAAATTCCGTTGTCTGTTTAGAAAAAAACATTCATTCATAATCCCAGGAAAGTAATTGCGTTAAATAAAATGTTAAAGTAAAATGCAGCATCCGTTAAACGCGTTTAAAGCGAATGACGCAGCGTAAAAGGGGTCAGGCTCATGTGTATCCGCTCACGAACGACCCACAGCCGGATCTGCTTCAAGCGCCTCGTCGCTTCCTCTCCGGACGGATATCTCGACATTTCCTTACGCGTCACCGCGATATGCGGGGGCTAATCATCTTATACTGTCCTCAAGCGTGATTCGCGAAATCGCTTATTTCATACGAGACGATTGAAAGTAACTCACGACGATAGATAGCACTTCCTTTGATTTTTTAATACCGCAGATAAATGATAATGTTTACTCTGTAGAAATTTGCTGCGACTATTATCATTTGCGTTTACGCTATCAAGGGAACTTACTGTTTCGGTATTAATTTAACGTGTAAAATAATAATGTAGGTATAACTAATTACCAAATGCTATTTTTAAACTGACATTTTTTATAAAATCTGTATTTAATTAAGCTCTTGTATACTACACCCATTTATGATAGCACTCAATCAAACTTAAAATTTTAAGACAAACATATACAATGTACATGTATATCTTATAAAAAATGTGCTTTTCTACTACAATTTTGGCAAATGTTATACAACAAATTATTACAAGAGGAAGTGCACGTAATAAAAACATTTATTATTTTATGAGTACCGTCTTTAGTAAACAGGATATAAAATTATTATAAAATAGCGTTTTCTCCTTAAGCAAATACAGCTACTGACCTAAAAGAATTTGCCAAACTGCGTTTCTGTTGCTGACGTTTTTCTGTGTAATTGTCCCCCTTCTCCATGTTTCACTTCCGTTCTAATGTTGGACATTTTTGCTACTCTGGTTTCGAATTTCGCTTGATACTGTCCTCTACCCCTGGATATCCGGTTCATCTTTCGCTTGAAAACCAGCTCAATTTTAACAATTGTCAATGTTTCTTTGGACTGCAGTTGTGGTTTATCTTCACTATTTAGTACATCTCATATTACTCTTTTATTCGTTCATACAAATATATACAAATCTTACATACAATTCTTCTAACTTTGTACAAAGATATTTTTCTTCGTGATTTTTTCAACATTTGGTTTCGATAATTATTTATTTAAAATTCTATAAGAACACGCCATTTTGCCCAGCTAACTCATTACGTCCAAAAGTTCTCCTCAATCATCGCCAAAGTCTTTATAACAGCGCTACATGGCGCACATTAAAAATGGTATATCCAAAAGAAGTCGTAATTTAAAAATTCAATTTTACAGAGTGCACATAATTGGACATTCGCGTTGGCGATTCGGTTATACACGATGCTACATCATGCGCCAGCGGCATCAGCCCCTCCAGCTCTCGTATCCGCCGTACATCAATTAATTTCGAATAAAAAGTCGAGAGCAGCGCTATTATACAATTTTCACGAAAGACTCGCGCGTGTAGCAGCGTAATTTGGGGGGGGGGGGAGCGAAAAAAGAGCGAGCCCTGCACTAATAAACTTATTGGTTGAAGGCACAGCGAGAAGAGGGCAAAGAGAAAGAGAGAAAAAGAGGAGGACCGATACAAAAAGAAAGAGTAACGCACAGAATATATATGTATATATATACGCGACTCGTAATTTCGGAGTTTTGACTCACCGGAAGTCCTTCTAAACGCCCATGTTATTTTGCGAGATTACCGCGCAGCAGCAACAGCAGCAGCAGCCGGAGCGGTAGCCCTGCAATCTTCGACCTGTTCTTCATCTTCTTCCCTGTGCTCTCCGGATTCGCTGCAGCTCCGCGTGTACGCACTTCATCTTTCGACGGCGAAATCTCTCTCCTCTCGTCTTTCGCAATCTCCGCGCCTTCTTCGCCACAGTGCTGTTGCTGTATATATATAGTCGCGGCGTGCGGCTTGACCACCGGCTTGAAAATTAGCTCGTAAATATGCCCCCATTACCCCGTTGGATTTTTGGATACACCTATATGCTCAATTATCGTTATAGTCACGAATAAACTGAGGCAGCGGTAGGCGGTAACTCTTCCATCCCGTTCTCTCGTAATTGCTTAGAGCAAAACTATCTTTCGGCCGAAAACAGTGGAAATATTGGATTTCATACCTGTGTAACTATTACGTTGGCCCGATCTTTATATCATTTATGTATTGCTCCTTAGCGTTATTTCAACAATCTTTAACGATTCCTATACGATTAATAGCAGGCCACTAAAATATTTTCTCGTGGGTAGGGGAGAACGGGGTAATTCCGGTCACTGGCTAATTTCGGTCACCCTTATTTTTAATAATCTAAACATTTTTAGGTAATAATTCGAATAGTATATCAAACGCAACATAAAGTGCAATTAATCTAATTTCCAAACAACCTTCTATTCAGTTTTATTAAGGAGTTATACATAATCAAAGTTTAGGTCTACATTTCTTATAAGATATCTGGTCTGTAAAATAAGCTTTTATGCATATTATTTGTTACTTTATGCAGTTAATTTTTGCAACTTTATTAATTTTAACAATCTAAGAATACGAAGTAGTGAAGAAAAAAGAGTATAAACCTATTGCTTTTTTGTCATTTCAATTTAAAATACTAAGCAGAATTGAGATAATCCCAGTCATAATGTAATTTATATGACGCTCCCGAAAGTGAGGCTAAGAAAACGTTGCGCTGCACTCTCAGGTAGGGCAACTTCGTTTAAGTGTTTTTGATTGAATAATGGTTATGTGTTACATATTTTACTGTGAAAGTGCGAATAATAATGCGATTGATAAAAATGCTTTTTTTCTATTTCGACTTATAGCTTCGATATCTTAAAATTTTTATATTAAACCAATAAGAAATATTTAAAGTCAATGGTTTGAACTAACATAATAATTATTTAAAGTCAAAGAAAACCAATTTGAAAGTGGAACTAACAAATACGTTTGCTTAGGTGACCGGCAATACCCCGTTCTCCCCTAACTATAGAGTAAGCGTTTGTTAATAATTCTAAATATCCTTTTATAGAAAATCCATGAAAGATTGTTTTGATATCAAAGTTATGATGATAAATAAAACTATTAAGAATTTTGGCAAGAGATAATAATAATAAGTACAGAAACATAAGGAATATAGACCAAATTTAAACACTTTAATAAATGACAAAGTTCGCTTAAATCGTAGATGTATCATCGTTAACTTTAAATACTGGTAATGGTATACTCGTTGCTGAAAATATAAATATGGCAGTGAGGTACACCAGGGGACTATATAGAATAATACCACTATTTATTGAGGATGGTAATTATGTGAACATGCATATTTTAATAAACGGCAAAGAGTAAGAGCGAGGCTTGCCACGCAGAAGTTCTTTTATAAAATAAATCAAACAGTTAAGAAACGATAAGTCCTTGAAAGAAAAAAACCGTATACATGGTCAAATTAACCAAACTTTTAACTTTTGGTTTCACTTTAATTGTCATTTTTCAAAAGCTATCATTTGGATTTACCCATATTTCAGAAGCAAGGTTCTTCATAAAGATTTATCTATAGGTGGCGTATATATATAGGTGAAGCTCTTTACGATTCGCCAATCCTGCACTAAGAAAACTATATCGTAACTCACGCGATATATATCGTATATCACGCGATATATATCGTAACTCACGCAATATATATCGTAACTCACGCAACATCATACCGTAAAAATGTACGTATCGATATTGTAATTGTTCAACGTTAAATGCGATATGATATCGTAAAAATAGCAATTTGAAATCTTAACTCTCTTCCGACTGTTGCATTTCCTACTGTAATACATAATTTTTATAAAGCGTACTGTTATATTAATTGCAGAATAAAAGAAGCGACTTAATGAACAAATATTTAAATAGTAAATTGTTTGCATTTAAAAAAAAAAATAAATAAATATCTGTATTGGTGGCTTCTTTCGTAACAGTGAAGTATTGGATTATCTCCCTTTCTCCCTCTTTGTGCCTTATTAATCTTACTTCTTTCCTCTTCGTCTCCGAGAGAGCTCGCTCGTTTATAGCCATACGTAAATTCTTAGCGTTCTTTTTATTATCGGGGATGTTGGCTGTTTTTCATTGAAACGTTCCTTTTTATCTCGGGTTGAAATTTATCACTGTGATTTGTCTTTTTACGTCGTAATAAAAGTCATGCGTGATTGAAAAATATTATTTTTAGAGAATTTCGTTGATTTATTTGAATATACAGGAGAAAAATGATTTTCAATAATGAGCGTCTTTATTAAAAATGTATGCTTTGCTACTCGGCTTACCTGTATAAATAGAAGTAGCCCTAAAAAGTCAGGCGACAGAAAATCGCAAAATGTTCTAGTCTACGTGGGTAATTAAGTCATGAAAAATGCTAGTCTTCGTGGTAAAAATCTAAATGTGGTAAACACAAAAGATATGCTAATCTTCGTAAGGGCCATCTGTATGCTTTCTATTACGTGGGTTTTATTGGGTAAAATGAGTATGTATAGACATATTTCCTCTTATAAGGTAGAGACTCGTTATATCTATGGCGATGTAATACAAAATATTTCTAATATTCCATAAAAATAAAAAATAAATCATTTTTTAGCTGAATTATAGTTTTAGTAGATTATAATTTAATTGAAAGTTACTTTTACTTGTCGATATAACAAGATTCTTCTGTACTTCAAAGGTACAAAGCTGGTCAATAAAATAAACCATATGTGAGTGAACAGCTGACGATACGAAGTAACATCTAAGGAAGTGTCGACTTGGACCAACTTCTTCGTTCAATATCATAGTAAATATAATAATGACTTGCTGATAATTATAGTGACGAATTCACTACGCCGTTGCAAGACTGAAATTTTCCGATGAGAAAGCTTATACCGACACCATACACATAATTCATTAGCTATTTATACTGACTAAACCGCATAATAGCTAGGATAGTCATGGTGAGCCATAATGGGTAGAGTCACCTTATATTCAATGACATAAACCTATATAAAAGCAAAAGCAGTTATTAATTGTTCATTTCCATAATTAATGCAAGTAAACATTTGATACATATAGGTAATTAATACAGTTCTCCAGTTCTACTTATCCATACGTACTGAAAAAGTACATGGCTAATTTTACTTTCTACAAACTAAAGAACGAAAAACTACACCAAAACTCCAGCGCTGTATAACCACGAAGGCGCGACTCTCCCGTTACGTACATATCTATCTTGTTATAGCACAAGTCCAGCGCTCTTTTCCGCGTATTGCGCATCTACACAGCGAGCGCGAAATATCCTTGCGTTGGCGCCACGCTCGGTTGCGGCCCGCGGCGAGTGTGTGCCGCCTGCACCCGCACCGACTGCCTACTTTTCCCGCGCGCACACCCGGCCTGAAATTTTTCAAGCGCAAGCTACCGCCGCCGGCTGCACGTAACTTCCGCCTCGCGGCTGCATTCTCGCGCAAAACGCAATCTCGCCCGAGCCGATGTGACGCTCGAGCGCGCCCCCCGTCGGTCCGTTCATTCACAGCTACTGCGCGCTGCCGCCCGTAAGATATATGAATGGAGTTGTGACCCATTTCGCCTGTTCGCATTGTCGGGGAAACGAGAAGCCAGAGCGAGAGAGAGAGAGAGAGAGAGGCATGAAAAGTGGGGAAAAGTGCTCGCGACGAGACTCTTGCGTGGATTTTGTTGTACCTACCGGCTGCGAATTTTCGCTCTAGTGCATGCTCACCGGGCGACCAGAGGCTGTCCGCGGTCTGTGCAGCTCATTCATCGATTCGTTCATTCTTGAAGTATTGCGCTTGCCGCGCCGGCTCGATGCGGCGTAATATGGGCGCGCCGCGCGGAAATGTATAGGAAATCGTTACTCAAACCTGCACTCGAGTGGACAGGGGGGGAGCAGTTTATTTTACGCGTTCGTTGAATGAAAGGAGTTTTTGGTGCTGCATTACACCGAGAGAAGTGATGTAAAACTTACTATTCTCGCTTTGTAAGGAAGCCTTTAGTTATTATAACTATACTTATTGTTGCTTTTATTAAAATATAGCTCATGCTACAAAGTGAAAATAGTCAGGAATTATACTCGCAAATATGAGGTTAGAATCTTAATTTTTATGAACTAGATTGAGAACGTAATTATTAATAAATACAGCACTTTCAATGTATTTTAAAAAGAAGTATACAATCGGACAAGAAGGCTAACTGTAAGCTTAGTCAATATTATTTTATTATTAGTTTATAATCCCTACTAAGTGGAATAGTGGCATAACAAGAAAAATTAGTTGTATCAAATTCCCACTATAAACTTAGTTAAAACTTAGTTGGATTTGCTATATACTTCTCTAAGTGTACAATACTGTGAATTTGGTGTTTTTTAACATGCATTGTAACATACGAATATTATGTATTATTTAGATTTTACGTTCGTAGAGCAAGTACATTTGTTATTTTGTATGTATATTATTATTATAATAAATACATACATCAAAAGGAAGAGACATATTAGAACATAGCCTGGAGCTAATACCTTCGGAAGAAAAGAAAAAAAGCAAAAGAATTCATGCTATCTCCTTACTTTAATTGCAGTGCACTTCAGTGTACCATTGATAATAGAAACTGCTTTGGGATCAGTTGCTTTTGCAAACTTGAAATTGTATAATTATCAAGAACAACAATTATAATCATGGTATAATCTATAAGAATCGATAACATAGATAACGGTACAATGTATTTGCCGTGGAAACGGACTCTATAAAGCACCTTTGAAGTCGCGCGTACGTACATGGGGGATGGCACTTCCTAGAAGCGCGTATTTTCAGGCGCCATGGCATCACCGACTGAAGATGACTATCCGCGAATGCACTTGCTTTCGTGTGACGCCGTCGCCACGACCGCATAGTTGTCGTCGCTCTCGAGACGTATAATAAGTTTAGTCAGTCTGGCCCTTAAAGTTTGTAGAAATTTCTTTTACGGAGGATGAGAATTTGTAGTACAGTAATAAAACCCATATAAAAAGAATTTATTCTGAACAGAATTTACGCTATTTACTTGGATTTAGTAAGTTCACACGATTTGGGTCTTTTTTCAATACAGTTACGGCGACTTCAAAGGAAAAGTCATGACTATAAGTTCATTTCAGCTCAAATATTTGAGGGACTCTCTTGGGAACCGTCTGAATTTCTCTGAAATGTTCGATGAAATCCTGATAAAGCAGTTCCATTCCCAGAAGCTGGTCTTACGGCGATGAATTAATATTAACCCAAAGATTGGAAATCTCACTTTTAATTATAGCTGCCCTGATGGAAAATAATCTAGAACTATGTAGATCTTTGCCATGGTAAACAATCGAAGGCCTCGATAAAACTAGATAATTTTCTACCAGGGTGTGTAATTCAAAAATTGATGTTATCTTTTTCTGTTATGTATTTTTTTTTCGTTTAATTGCATTGAAGTAATATAAAAATAACATCTTTGTAGTTTTTACTTTATATTTTATTTATATTTTACATTGAAATTTTTGTTTATCAATTTTGCTTTAACTAGCATAGTTGGGGGATAATTGCCTTAATTTCTTTAAGCTTTTTTTGAATCGCCTATTTTGAATGCTGATAGGTAATTAAATAAACGTTAGCTTCTATTGAATATTATGAAGAAGCCATTAAATTAGCTGCTTCCTTCGACACCAAGGCTAATTAGAATAAACTATGAGTGCAGGTTTATTTCATCAGTTTTCAGTGAAATCCGTAGGTCACATATTGTCCTTATCAATATTTGATTGTAGCCTTAAAGTATTGCGTTTGTAAACTTTATTCTCTGGTATATTATTGCAAAGCAACGCTTATCTTATATTTAGCTAACAAGGACATAGTCAGGATTGCGGATCCTGAATTTTTATGAAACTTGAGGATCTTGCCTGTAGCATCGTGAAATGTAGCCTAGCACTTGTCGGCACCCGTAGTTTGAGTGAAAAGTCTCTAGATCACAAGATATAGTTAAAGACAGTAACACTGCTCATACACTTACGTTAAAATATCATATATACAGATATATTGGTAATATTAGTATTTTTAGCTATATCTCGTGATATAGGGCCCAATTTCAATTAAATTAGGGGTGCCAATGGGTTTTATATTATCTCTGTAAGTAGTTTTCTCCCTGTAATCATATAATTAGGTGCGCACAAATCCATTGCCGATAATTTAATCCTTGACACCCCTCCTAAGGATAAAAAGCTAAATTGAACTGTTGCATTTTTAATCGCATATCAAAACTACTATACGAGGGACATTCTTCCCTTCTGCGTAACAATCAATGAGGTAGAAGAGTCAATCTCTTAAAAAGCAAAGCAAGATAACCCAACGACTTGAGCGATTTCTCGATACCGTCGTCTCGCGCAACAACGCAACCGTATGGATGCTCTGCTTGCATCTCGCGCGCGAGTTAAGTAAGGGAGGAGTTGCTCTTGCGGGCAGTGACTAATTGCCCCCTCGCCCTCTCTCTTTCTCTCTCTCTCTCTTGCTCTCCTTATCCCTCTGCATGCACTCCGTTCGCCGCTCGGTGCTCGTTGTTTATAGATGCGTATATTTCTATACGAGCGCATAGCGCGTATACTCGACGCCTCGCGGCTCGACGTATGCGGGAGCGCCGCCGTGCGTCACTCGCTATTTTCGGTCTACTTCTCTCTCTCTTTCTGTCTTTCTCTCATACTGGAATTCTCTTTTCTCTTTCTTTTTTTTTTGTTTTGATCCCCCCTATACAGACCGTTTGGCCTGACTTAATATTTTGCTCTGCTTATAAGCGCGGGGGGAGCCCTTTGGCCTCGTGGCGGCGGCAAAGCCAGACGCTATCATAGACCTGACACGTGCACGTATACGCCGCGCGAGGCAAAGAAAGATGTTCTGTCGCATCTTCGCTTCTGCATGCAAATTATTTTGGGCGGCTGTCTGTCGTTTGTAGGGAAATTTATGATTTGACTTTTGTTCCGTAGTTTTTTTAACAGGAGACGCTGCGAGGACATTCGAGCGTCACCGACGAAATAATGACAGTTTTTTGAGTAATTCTTTTTCATTGAAAGAAATAAGCAATAAAGGTAACTACCCAGCATACACAAGAGATATTTTGAAGACATCGAATGCGCAAAGAGTAGCATTTAATATCTAAAAGATATCATGCAGATGCTTAAAGGTATCTGCAGATATCTCTTGTTTGCTGGGTATTAAAATTTCCAAACCAATCCGATATATATGTACTAACAATTACGTTACGTTACGTTTTTTTACCAAATTTTGTATTCTGTAATGAAATAGGCAGAACGAAAATGACATGATTGCAGAGGAAAAATGTTCTCTTCAAACCATATCGCTGCTTCAAAATCTGCAAACTTGTAACGCAACCTTACAATTTTTAGACCTACAACGTACAGAAAAAAATTCTATCAACCATTTGAAAAAAGATGAGAGAAGAGCGCTTTTAAATTCATGTCGTACATCCACCCTCCTAATTTACATCATCACGTGAAGCGAATTTCTCTCGGAATTCCGCGTATGACGCTGCCTAATCAAGATTTTCAAACATGTTTGCGCGCATCTAATCTCTGCTGCTCTATTCTTTTTTCTCTTTGCAACAGATAAAACTATCAAGTAAGCGTTCTGAGCAAAAGTCATTTAAACACATTGATATAGGAGATTTAGGATAAGGATGGCGAGTAGAAAAAAATCCTATAAACGATATCTTAACTGCAGAAGGCAAATGTGCTTTTCCTATCTCCTGTTTCTCGCTTTACGAAAAAGCCAAAAAGTGAATTAGTCGGCAGATCTGCCGCAAATGATTTATTTTATTTAATCTACTTCTCTAGTGTTTTTCGTTCTTTACGTAATTTTGAAAGTTCTTTTTCTGCCGGTATTTATCAAATTCGGTGTAGAGAATTATACCTAAGCTATTTCATGGTTAATTTTATATGGTTCTAAATGAGTTAAATTTACTAAATTTATAGCTTTCTAATGTACCATCATGACGGCACTCCGTTATCGTTGCTTAGGGGATTAACTTCAACCCAATGACATCACACAAGTGTTAGGGCACTAAATCTTTTTTATTTATTTGAAGATTATATCGACGCCTTATACGAAGACTAACAGATTTCAGCTGTTTGAAATATCGTCTATTAGTTTTCATGATGCCCTTTCTACACTTGAGCTTTAAGCGGGAGGTTATTCAACTGAGTTCAAATGAAGCTTGACCAAATTCATCAAAGTTTATCATGAAGTTAACCGCTATAATAAACAGCCATTTATTATTAGATATCATTTATTAAAAAAATTAAATAGAAAATAGATTATTTTGTATTTTAGTCAAAGATATTTCAATATTATGCAATTGAAGGTAATTTGCTTCTCATAGAGTTACTTATAATTTAATTCTATCCACTTATTATTTTCATGCGCTCTACCTTCTTCGCTCTTGTATTCCACAATTTTTTGTATCAGCCTCTCGTTTCTATCAAACCATTCATCTATGTCTCTCGCTCTCTCTCACTCTTTCCCTTTGCGATAGTAACTCGTTCCGCGCGACGCTTCGTTCGTCGTCCGGTCTTTGCCTTGTGGCTAAAAAAGTTGAAAGGATGCTTCTCTCTCTTTCGCTCGCTCGCTCGCTGATTCTTTCTGTCGATCCTGGCTCGGCGAGGGCCCCGCGGGAGCATGAATGGCGAATTATGCAAATGACGAATGCCGTCAAGGATGAAACCATTAAGCTCTCGGCTCGAGCGTACTACTACTACTACTACTACTACTACTATACCACCACTACCGCCGAGCCTAAGACTCGTTTTCTTGTCTCACTCGCTTGCCTATCGCGACAGAGTCCGCCTCAAAAGAGAGACGAGGAGAGAATGAGAGAGAGAGAGAGAGAGAGACGAGCCCTACCGGCAGAAAACCGTTGCGCGAGTAACGAATGTCGCATTCTTGGATAATTTTTGCCTCCTTTTTTTCCTCTTTGTCTTCCTCCACTTTGCGCTCTCCTCCTTTTTGCGTTATACTGTGCACGCTCGTCACTTCTCTTCGCCGGTACGGTGACTTTTACGACCGTGGGGGGATGCAATTACGCATTTTATTAATTGCATTGTTATGCACTTTCTGCGTATGTGCATTTTTATGAATCACGTGACCTTGGTGTCGCAGTCTTTTTTTGCGATGTGCTGCGGAGTTTTGGATTCCGCAATGTATTCTTGCATTGTTTAGCAAGAAAACGTTTGCTGTCGGGAACTTTGTTTGTCATCGCTTGTACTTAACCTTACATTTTTTAGTGAAGCAATAAGCTATAATTTAGGTTTTGACTATATTATTTCATGACTGAACATTCTACAAATGAAATATAGATCCTTTATTACTTGGCTCGTATATTCTTACGTTACATTGAAGTTATTAAATTGTAGCACATTTTCAGAGAAAATACTGTCGTAATGCAGAACTTGCAGATTTTATAGTAAAATTTATTTACTGTATAACCAACCCCGCATAGATTTTCTATAAGATTATTTTAATACATTATTATTTATTGTCCAGAAGCACTACTTCTGACACCGTGCTCACAAATTAATGATCATGCTTGGCTCATTACCGAGTTAAATAAGCGAATATCGCTAGTCATTCTACATCCGTTATTAAAGTAATCTATAATGATTTGAATAATATGAGAAGTTATTAAAGATATACTGGTTTTAAAAAAACTGAAAACCTGTACTTGTATTGATGAAATAATGCAAGATAAGTTAAAGGAAATTAAATTCAAGAATATATTGATTACTCGTCTTCTATGGTGCGACTTAGAATTAAGATTAATTTACAGATGCCTTTATAGAGCAGGTTGTTTGACCATTTTCTTAACGCCTCACAATTTATATCTATTGAGAGTTTGAATTTACCGTATATACGTAATGTGATTATGGTTTAAATATAGCGGCGACAAGGGGCGGGGATGGAATATGATATATATTCTTGTAATTTTTCTGCCTGCGAATTAATTTTTTTTCCAATAAAGGCCTATAGATGAATGGAGTATTTTATGTCTCTGTATCGTATAAAATTGAAAATAGCACATTCCCCAAGTTTAAAATATATGGATGATTTTCAGCGAATGTGCAAACGCGTGAAGAAGCTCATTATTTTCTACAAAGCGTTATATTTCATACATCAAAATAGGCACTATGCAAAATGTAGCGTCTCCTGGCTGAAGGCAGTCGTAGTTTGGTCTTAGTATCCAATATTTGTTAAATCTTATAATTAACTTTATAAGTTATGTATCGGTGTGACTATCCGCGGAGCATTCTGGATATAATCGCGACCACGAAGTTTTATTCGTGAACTTATCTTAATTTTCATTCGTTTTAGGTGTTTGTTTTCATGTATTTAAAATTTAAAGCTCATCTCCAAAAAAGTTTTGCAATGTTTAAAAGTACACATAAATAAGGTGAGCATGAACGTAAACGTAAGAACCTTTTTCATGAATGTCAGGAGAATTAAGACCTTCCAGAGAACTTTTTTTTACTTTACTTCTTCTATAGTAGGATCTCAAATTTGAAACTTTCACCGAAAATCACTCATGATATACTACAGAGATGTGGACTAATAAATGAATCAATGAATGAATGACTCCAGCCAAACTTTATCAGGCGATACACGGTCACGCGCGTATATACATACATTTGAAGTTAGACATCATAGAAGCCATAGACGTTATCGATATTGCTTATCGGCACCGGACTTGGTGTACGTTACATATCCGGCTCGTAGCGTGTGTAAAATGAGCGTAGAAAAATCGGTGTACGTTATACACACTCGCGCGCGCGCAAGCCCCATGTATACATATAGGCAACTGAAAGAATAGTAAAAGATAGGAAAGGAAGGATGATGATAAGACGCGCAGAGGAAGTAAAGAAAGATAGGGGATAAAGAAAAGTTGATTATTATTATTCCTCGAGGTATGTGTGCGAGCAGCGTTTGTGCGCGCTGTGTACGGTTCTGTTGACTCAAGTCGCAAGAAGGAAGGATGTAAGCAACTTTTGATTACAAGCTATACTTAGCACTTTTTATTTGCCCCTTTGAGCCAAAGTTTTATCACGTTATAACGCTTATTTTTGAATAGTTTTTCATTATTTGTATCGATATATTAACAGTTTTTATGGCGTAATTTTTGTAAATTTAAGGGTATTAGGAATAGAGGAACGTAAGTGTAATTTGAATAATTTAATTTTGTTATAAACTATTGATACATTTACATGAAAACATAGATATTTGATGATGATGTTTCTGAAAATTCTTCTATGAAGTTTACGATAGCATATGAAATTTGAAAGCATTAGCAATTACCGTTTTAAAGATAATTTACTTAGAAATTTAATTCTTATACACTGGCTCTTATGAGAGCAACTTGCAAACTGACAATAAACTTAGAGTGCGATTGTTTAAAAATAATAAGAAAGAAATAAAAAACAATGCAAAATATTATAAAAGTATTAAAGATCATGTATGCGAAATTTTAGAACGAATGAGAACACCGATTCCGAGTATAAGCGAAAAAGTAATTAAAATTCACTAGCTTCACTAGGATTTCACTAGCTTGTTGACTGCGCGGGGAGGTGCGCGGTAAGAGGTGAGCTGGTGCGCAGTGCGAAAGGACTCTTCTTTCCTCACCCCGCTCGGGAGATCTATCGAACCTCCTTAAGGAACTTTCGATATCCAGTAGATATATATCGGATTTTGGGCCTTCAAAAACTATTAAGACATATTATTTGAACCTTTAACTCTAATACCTCATGAGTTTTTTTGCAAAAAAATTATTATTACACTAACAGTGCTGGTAAAGTGGCCATGTATCAGTTCTTATGGTAAAGTCGTATGATAAAGCCTAGCAGAGACTTTCTTTATGTGTTATTTAACTACATGGTGCCGTAGCGTACATCTTGGTGTTGATATTTTGGGATTAGTAGGCCTAAGAATTTTTAAGAAACAACCGCCGTTTTATCGAAGTCGATTGTCTTTTGCCTTGCAATGCATTCCACTTTACCAACCGATAAACGTCAACGAAAGTTGCATCGAAAATAAACTCAACGACAAAAACTGGCACATGCATCTTGAAGTACGTAAAAAAAGCTACAATTTTTTGTACCGTATGATTTTTTTTATCATTACGCTGACAAAGGTGGTTTCTTTATATGCATGCACTACTAAGAAATCAGAGTTTTAATGCTTTTGCACGTATACATGACACTATTTTAATTAGAGGGCGCTAGCAGTGGAGTCACTGCGCCTCTCAACGTCTATTGTCACAATACATATACTGTAGGAGTTATGGCGTCCCAGAATATCGCATACAGCGAGATCTCGTGTAGGTGGCCACATTACCCGCATGTCCAAATTACCTACACCCACCTTAGTCATAATGATGAGAGTCATAGCCGATTGAATAAGAAAAATGAATAACTTGAGAAAATAAAGGGTACTATATCGGTATTGTATGAAACAATAGCTGCATTAGCAAAAAATGACAACTTTTTAAACTGCAGAAATGCATGCGAGAATTTCGTATAACCTCAAATTTCGGAATTCCTGTTCTAGTTTTTCGTATAACAGCACTAGTGCAAAACCAATATATGAAAGTTAAAAATACGATAAAAGGAGGGAGCATCGAGGTATGATAATCCGATGGTGAAATTTAATGAGCTAAAGGCGAAGGACGATATTCTTATGCATACATATATATATAATATGGTAAAGAAACCTTGCTGTATTATTGCATATGGGTGCGGTTTAAATGCGCTTTTGCAAGCGAGCGGCGGTGCCTAGTAGCGTTGAAAAACGAGCCGACGGCCGACTATGCGACGCCGTTGATAAAAGAGACCTCCTCGAAGCCGATAGCAGGAAGTGCGGGATTTTATGACGGAAATGCGCCGCTTAGAGACGTCAGAGTAAGAGTGAGAAACGTTTACCTTCTCCTTCTTCATTCGCGGATGAATTATATAAGAAATGCGAGAGCCGTGAAAATTTAATTAAACTTCCTGCGCGTTAAGTTTATTCTATCACCAAAAGTGATGATTGTCACATCCGCGGTCACAATAATTTTATTATAATCAATTAGAAAAATTGCATTTAATATATGTTTTGGTTTTTAGAGGATTAGAAATACACGTTGAATGCAACTATATTCATATAAGAAGTTTGAAAAATACAAAGATAAGATTTAATGATAATGCTGAGTATACTTACCAATAAAAATATAAAAAATCAGTATTCAAACTGATAGATCTTATTTTTGCACTTGAGCTTCAGAATATGAGCAAAATGTGAAGACGCAAATCTAATAATTCCGTTTATAAAAGAATTTATACAATATAGTTGGGTTGTTTAATTTCTTTCTATGGCGGTATATATGATTTCGATAGAGAACTTAAGCCGATTCCCCAATATGTTTGAATTTTGCAAAATGAGTGAGATTTACGAGAGTTACAGATATCCAAAGTTTCTTTTTAACACACCCCGCCATAAAGTGCGTACTTTTCCCCGCCGAGCCGAGAAAAAAGTGCTACATTAAATCCCTACCCCCACTCTAGTCCCCGCCGCGACTCCCATGTATCCTCGCCTTCGGCTCGGGCGGCGGTAACTGGGGTGAGGTTAGGAAATTAATATGTAGCATAATTTTCCCTTATTATTAATAACTTATTATAAAAAACTTATTTAAAATATTCTTCTTTTCTAAAGTTATTATCGAATAAAGGTAGCGACAAAAGATTCATCAGAAGTTATCAATTTCAAATTAAAGTTTTTCCGTCTACTTTTATATTCATTGGGTTGTTTTTCTAAAGTGTATAAGTACATGTGCAGTTAACATTGTTTATAATGTTTTAATCGAAACTGTGCATGCTGTAAATATGTATAGGCTTCGTTTTCAGATACTATAAAACATGTACCAAAGTTTCAGAAAAATCCACGAAAGCCGGAGCGTCTGGCCACTTCTAGTTAGCCCCAACTGCTTATACGATTCAATGAACATCTTTACCATCTCCGCTTTCCCTATTCACATAACCATTACCAACTGTTTTCCTCCTTGTATACCAAGCCTGAATCACGATAGAGCGCGCTGTAGTCTCCTCCCGGTCCTCTCTCCTTCCCTCTGCACACATCTCGCGGGGGATCGCCCGCTCCAGGAATAACCCTGCGTACTCGCGGACACGCTGTGCCGTTTCTCTCTTCTTTTTTCTTTTATACTCTCAACATTGCCGCGACTCGCGAAGCGTATGCGCGTTGCGCGCGGCGGCGTGCATATCCCGGATGTCGCATCGTCTGCGCGCAGTCTGCCGTGTCCCGTGCGATTCTTTTGATGTATATATATATATGTAGGACGTCGGGGGGGGGAAAACTAATGCCCGCGAGCGCGCGGCCCAGATGCAGCAGCAGCAGCCCGCAGAGAGACTATGCGGCCAAAGAGAGGGATATCCTGATGATGCCCTTTCTGGCGCGCTGAGTTTCTGTCCTTCATGCCTATGAAAGAGGGTGAATTCGCTGGCCTTGTCGTGTTGAATTGTATTAATGTGTCACAATAGCATATATATGTGTGTTGACTACAAATATAGGGAATGGAGAAAAAGGTTATAATCCCTTTTGTACCTTTGGATTTGACAAATGAAACAATATTTCGCAGTAAAAAATTATGGATTAACGCGTTTCCATAAGTGGTTACCGCGGAAGTGAGCTGAAGGCATTATTTTCAAGTGATCCTTAGAAAATAATCATTGAAATACAGAATATAAAATGCTCCACAAGTATATGTTTAATAAACAAAATAATTATTTTTACAATTTGCCAGCTGGATCAATTACAACATTTGAATGATTATTTTCAAAGGATCACGTAAAAATCATGCGATGCATGTGATCGTGGTACATATATATGCTATCGTGATTTGATATACCTTAATAATAACAAGTATAATATACAAACTAACATTATTTTCTGATTAAAATAATAATTATTTATGATAAAAATTTGAATGTATAAATTTTACATATTTTTTGAAGATTTATAAATTAAAAATATAAATTCTATAAATTGCTGGGTGAAAAAGAGCACCGTATAATTTGATGAAAGAAGTGTGATTAATTTTAATTAGCCTCGTATATAACAGTACCTTTTTTAAAGTGTCGTTTTAATTTTTTTGTTACAGTATGCGGGCATACGTATTGGTCCTGTTGTCAAGAAGGACGTAATGAAGGCGTCCATTATGTTGGAGCACGATAGTCAGTAAGTATCATTTAAATCTATTTTCCTCGTTTATTTCGTATTTATTCTAACGTAGAAAATTTATTACGATTTGTAAGTACTGTAATGTACGAGCTGACTCTAATACTTGTTCTGTATATTTATCTACGCTTTCATGTTATAAGATTTAATTTTAATTAAAGAAATTTAGTTATTAATATCTGATATTGAAAAATGAATATAGAAATTAGTTTTTTATTACTAAAGATATTTTAAATATTATTGCATAAAAACTCGAAGTAAATGTAGAAAATCATCGTATTATTCTATAAATTCTTATTTAACATTTGAAAAAATCTTTGGTGCTTCAACTATAGCATATATACAATAATTTGAGCCATATAAATGCTATATAATCTTATCCGGTAATGCTATTAGCTCAGACAAAGAAAAAATTTCCCACACTCTGCGCGAGTCTTGCGAGTTTCCATTATAATCGGCTTTGTGCCTTTCGCTATTCTTCGGTATATTGCTATAGCTTCAAAAAAGCGAACTAAAGAACGAATTTGAGAAGAAGATAAAATGGGGCTGCAGTTAAAGAAGGAAAGGTAAAAAGGGGATGACGTATAAGATCGTCGCGGCGATTAGCTTTCGCGGTTCACGGCTCATCAAGTGCGTCCTTACACCTGCCTACTTCAGTAAAGAGAAATAAGGTAAATGCATCAGTACCTGGACAAATAAAAAATCGGGACCTATAGTGGGACACGGACGAAAAATGACTGTTTTCATAAAAAATACAGCCATAAATCGTTATAGTCAATTTTTTTATCTATTGTCTAGAGTATCAACTATTCAAATGAACACGAACTATTCCAAATCTGCAGCAAAAATTATATTCAACGCTTTTACTAAAAATGTGTTCTGAGCAGGATCCGAGAGTAACAAAAGGCGCTACCGAGTCGTGCAGATTTGACTGAATCACGATGATTGAGTTTTGCATTCAAAAGAAATATTTTACTCTACCAATATCAAAATAATGTTTTTATCAATAGATGACACGCTCATGAATACGATTAAAGTTGTATTTAGTGAAAACAATAATTATTATCGTATACTTAGGTGTCCTAGTACTGGTGCCATATTTTTGCGAGGGAGCAGTAGTAGGACACTCAAAATATACAAATTATAATTAGCTTCAGTGATTGAAAACTACTTTAGAGCTTACTAAACAAGATATTAAATAACAATCAATAATGTCAACTGGAATGAATTTCGGAAATAGTGGATTTTGGAAATCTATAACTTTTGCTTGGTGGGGTGTAATCCTATAACCTCAAAAAGTGGGGTTACAGGTCTCGGTTTATCAATTTTAGTGATTTTTAATTTGCCGATTCTTACCGATCTACAAAAGCATGTAAATCAATTAGTATTATCGAATGAATTGAGAAAAGAAGCTTTTTTATATTTGTTTGCAGAATGGGAAAGAATAAAGCTACTTAATAACTGTCCCAGTATTGGTGCCAATTGCCTGTCCCAGTACTGGGTAAACTCGAAATATCGTGCCCCACTACTGCAGCCAGAAACTATGTTATTTAGACAACTATTTATTAGCATAGAAAAGGTTTAAAAAACAATATTTTTTTCAATTGATAGGAAATCTCCCCGGCTACACGATAATACTAAAATATATTTTTAATTCTGCTATCAGATTTCAGAATTCAAGTCTTTCTAAACGGGTATCGCAAAAGTGTCCCAGTACTGGTGCTTTTACCTTAAACTCGTGGAATCAAACAGACTGATACAAAAAAGACGAAAGAACTGAAAACTTAAGCAGTTCAGATATTTTTAATTTATTCGAATCGTACTCTCCAAATTTCAAAGAGTAATATTGTCTCTTCAAAATTTAGATAGTATTGGCATAGATATTGGAATTTTATGTGATCAAAGATTTATAATGAACCATCAGAAGGATATTTAATATTGATAAATGAACTTTTTAATTAAATATTATTTCGACTGCAATGGTACTGATGAATTATTAACTTTATCGATAATGCCGGAAGTCGTGTCTACTGCAAGGCACTAATTTTAGAAATTTCTTAATTTTTTAATAAAGTATAGTTTTTAGAAAATATTCATAAAAATCATTCGTCTAAAAATGAAAAGAAAATTCATATAGTTCTTAAGAAAATACTTGTTCTATTTGTATTTGAAACTCAACTAAACGCAAGATGGTGATATCAAATTTTGCGTTTAGAGAAATCTTACCCTAATGTTTATATTTGGACCTGTACTTACTTCTGAAATCTTGTATACATACAGTTTTTCGGGTTCATGCATCCGATGTCAGAATTAAATAATTTAAAATGGCGCATAAAAAAATTGAATAGTTACTGTATAATGGTGAAAATCGGTATCCGAGCGTTTTCCGGGTTTCTGATTATGAATCCGATGTCAGAAATTCAAAATTTAAAATGGCTAACTCAACATGGCGGACAAATAATTAAAACATCATTTTATTTTGGTGAAAATTAGTACCCGGCTGTTTTTCAGGACGTTAATTACTAATATAATCCAATGCAAAATTTAGCAAGAAATTCGTGTAAAATTCAAAATTTTTTACAAAATCAGCTATTTCTTTTATTTCATATTTCCTTCGCCTTTTCTTAGGTTTCCGCACACAATATGAATAATCAAATAAATTGCTATTCATTTGTTTCACATCAACACACCAGAAGCTAAAGCTTACGTCATTTTGCAGAAAAATAAAAAAAATGCGATGCAATGGTTTGAACTAAAAAGAATGATACTCAAAGTTTCAAAAATAACAAACAACCCTATCCCTTTCAAGAAAATACATAAACTTTGAGTTATATTCACCCGCATAAAGGTATTTTTCCCCGTTAATAAAGACAAATATAATTTTCTAAACTCAGCGATTTTCAAAGTACCTTGCCCCATCGATATTTAAAGCGCCAGAGTACAGCTGATCTTCGAACGCCGGTCTCGCGCACAATTTTCGGGGATGAACGACTCGGTCTCGCGCAGAAGGCAGGATATTGCTTCACGGATCGGCGCGTCTTGTGCGCATCCGAACACGACCGAGAGAGGACAAGGAGGCAGATAAAAAAAATGGAACTATACAGGGGGGGGAAAAAATGAAAATGGGGAAAAAAGAAAAGAGGCGAGAACGGGAGACTGAGAGCGGAAAGATGTGCGCGACCAGAAAGAGAGTGGCTTTGTTCGCGGTCGAAGAGGACGCGCGAGTGGGGGGGGGGGGGGAATAATCGCGTCTCTCACTCGAGTCACTCACCGGAACTGGGTCCTACAACTTCTTTTCCGCCGAAGATGACAATGAGGAGGAAGAGTGTCGAGGTTCTCCCGCGCGCTCGTTCTCGCTCTATTATGAATGAACGACGCGCCAAGCGCATGCTCCGAATGAAACCGGGAAAGAGAGAGAGAAAGAGACTTTGTTTCTCGCTCTGTCTTTCTTTATCTGCGTATAGTAAAAGTAGCGGAAGGAAGTACCTATTCTCGGGTGGGAATAGAGATGGGAGCAAAGGGAAAATCCCTTTTGATAGAGTTTCGACATTGTGTTCGCGATTTTTTTACTATTTTTCTAGACAGGAAATGGTTAGTTTCCGTTTCGTAGGTCTTTCCTTTCTGAAAAAAGTAATGGCGTCTATATCTTGGTAGATAATCTTCGGATATTTAAGAGTATGCATCTTGCAATTTTTCAAATTAAACATTATTTTTTCCAAGTTTGTGTGCATATAAAGTAATGCTTATGTTGAATCTAGGCCTAAAATAGTAGGGCCTACATTTTTTGACGAATATGAAATCCCACCATTAAAGTAGAGGAGAGTTGCTCATATTGGGATAGCGCCCACTTAGAGGCATTGCTACTAGATTCGATCATTTTTATACGTATGAATAACAACAGTAGTTAGGGTGTTTGAACTTCATACTGAAAGAAGCGTTTTTACAAAATTTCAGGTGTATATGTAGTTTTTATAATAAATTAATTGACTTCTAATATTCAATTCAAAACAGATGTTGCTTTAACAAATTTTTGAGACTTGTGCAACAACAAGATACATATATCTGTAAAAATTAATCATAAAAAGTTACTGCTTTCTTCAACAGCTTCCAAAAACTAAGAATAAGTTTTAGTTTGGGTGATTAAATTTGGATGAAACAAAAGTGACCCAAATAGTTAACTGTGTCTCAAAGTAGGTAACACTTGTTCTTGTCTTCTATTATTGTATATATTACTTTATTAATTATACTTTGGTATACTATTTCTTAGTTCCAACCATTCAAACAAACTTATTAAGTTAAATTTTATCTATAAACGAAGATTGTTACAGAAAAGCAGTAGTATTGCAAGTATTGCAAAGAAGTGTATATTCTCCTACAAAATACTTAAAATTAGTGTTCAATTTCACTACGTGATAGATGTACTGTTCAATTACTCAAAAGAAGCTAAAAAATCAATACCATATACTTACAATTAGTTACATTCTCGAATTTGGTATAGACACTACACTATCGCATTATAAAAAGTTATTAAAACTTCAAATCTACAGTCTCATTTTGTATACATGTTTATTGAAGCAAGTATGTTAACTGTTGAAAATGTTTGCAGGTACGCGACGATCCTGGCGTTCGACGTTAAAATCGAGCGCGACGCGCAAGAGCTCGCCGACACCCTTGGCGTCAAGATCTTCCAGGCGGACATCATTTACCATCTCTTCGACAGATTCACCGAGTACAAGGACCAGCTGCGACAGCGCAAGCGCGATGAGCACAAGCACATAGCCGTCTTCCCCTGCAAGCTCAAAGTCCTGCCGCAGGTATGCTTCATATGTCATAATAACTTTTCTATTTTTCAGCGAAGAATTAATCTTCGTTTCTTTGCATATATAGGCAAATTTCAGGAATTTTTCATTTCTAGAAAAATATCTCTGAAAAGCTTGCTATTCAGCTTTATGATGAGACATATAGGTTGAACAATTCAATTTGACATGAGTATCGGAATTCTTGAACTTTTATAAGAGTAGTATAAACGCTATTTAGAGGATTTCCAAAAACAACCGAAAAAGATCCCAAATTCAAGCAAGATGCATTACAGTATTATATTTAGATTTCTATAAAAAGGAATTTAATTTTTGACCAAACGCTACAGCTTTTTTGCTTTCTCAAAGAGAAGGCATTTCTTTGGTAAAAAAATTATTTCTAATTTACTAACGTATAAACATATTATTTGACTTAATTTAACGTACTGATCCATCTAGCGTAGTACAAGATTCAATAAGGAGAATATAATCAATTAAACGATTGATACTGGTAGATAAATTCAAGAATTCAGAATCATAGGTCAAATTGAAGTATTCAAACTTTGATGCAATGATATGCTTTATCAAAAACTAAATAGCAACATTTTATAAGTGTTTTTGTAAAAGTTAAACATTCCTCACACTATTCAAAGTCGTACCATTAATGTAAAGAACTCGGATGACGATTAAAATCATATGTTGCAATTCATATATTATTATCTTTTGTGCGATACTTTACTTGTCATGGTGAATAAACCAATGTTTTGAAATAGGCATGACAAACACACTTGGATATATTAGAGCCATAAAAGCATCTGTGTGACATATCTGACTAGATATAACTATTACATTTTATCATTTTAAATATATAGTATATTTCGTAGATTCAGTTAATTAATTTTCTTGAATTATTAAAGCTTTATCAGTATTTATGTGGATCTGTAACTCGTAGCTTTGATTAAAATGTTACTGTGTATATAGATTTGTTACTTGATAGGAATGTTTAAATAAAATAACCAATTTCAATCATTCCGAATATAAAATTTATTAACATGTGCTGACGTTTCTGACGTCTTAATAAAGTATTATAATTATAAATTTGGCAATTGTCAAATTTATAATCTGAAATTTAATACCACTTAAAACGTTTACATAATTAATCATCGCCTTGTCTGAACAGGATCGCTATTAAGAAGTCTAAACGTCGACACACATTAGTAAATTTAGCACTCGCGTTGATCTAAAATTATGTTATTCAATCGATTAAAAGATGTTCGAAAAGGCAAGATTAACTCTCATACCCGAGGAATTATGAAGGCCAGCCTGTGTTAAACTCGGAAAAAGACATTTTTTTCATGATCCGATAAAAAAAGATTTTTAACCATTCTGAAATTTGTTTTTACTATAAATACTTGGTAATAATATCTGTAATTTTACTGTTGTGAAATCGCAATATATTGCTCCTACGTGACACAAGATATTACCATTGTCAATACTATATTTATTGGGAAAACTTTGAGGCATGTACGTTTCTAGGTGACACGATAAATGTTTAAAAAAAATTTCCGACAGTAATTTGACTCCTTTTAGCATGTTCTAAAACATTTGTGGTTTACTTTTTTGTTAAAAATCTTTTTATCGTTATGTTTCGGAGTACAAATTAATTAAAAAAATAAATTCTTAGTAATTTTTAAAATTCTGTCTTGTTTTCTGAAAAATAATAAAAATAAATGAATGTCAGGAAAAAATATTTTGTTGCTTTTGTCAATAAATATAGATATTGACAATGGCATTATCTTGTGTAAAATTACAGATTTGATCAAGCATTGATAGCAAACATGTTGCCGGTGGTTGATTGAAAGGAAAATTCGTTATCGGTTGATTAAGAAAATGTCTTTGAATTTTCGTGTTTAACTCATGCTGACCCCCTCAAGAGATCCCACGACAAATAAGAATCTTCGAATGAAATTCCACGTGCATCAGGCCTAAATCAACTCCTCTCCGAGTAGAGGACACGAGTATATAGTTCCTCATTAGCCGGCATTATCGACATGGGGGCGCACGAGATAGAACGCGAGCGAGACAGAGGCGAGGCCTTCATTATATGAAGTTATAAAGTCGAAGCTCTATAACAGCTGTCCCCGCGACGTGTTTCGCCTCTGTATAACACGCTCCTGCTGCTGCTGCGCTCACGCACACGCATCGTACACCCACTTGCTTTCTGTGTGTCTATATATATATATATATATATATATATATATATATATATATATATATATATATATATATATATATATATATATATATATATATATATATATATACTAGGAGAGAGGGATATAGGAGCTTATATACGCACGGACGTCGCACGGGAGGCGCGTTATTTCTTCGTAGGCGCGAGGAAAATTTATAATGCCGCCGCGGGAAAAGTGGTGCACGCATGCGTTATAACGGCGCGGCGACGCGGTCGCCGAGGTGTAGGCGAGAGCTTTCAGACATCATCCGCTTTCGAATAAGTTGTAAAGTACCTACTGGCTCTATAATACGCCTGATTGGAAATATATACGATCTATAAAATTGAATGGCTGAGGTAGCGGGCGGGCAGGTTTCATCGAGCCGAGACGCGCGAAACTTTGTCTTGCTGCTGCCTTCCTCGTGCTAAATTTATGTATCTATGTGGATAAATCATTCGAGTCTTATAGTTTACGTTTAGTTTTTCTACATGGCTGATTCTTCACGGAAATGCAATTTTGATACTTTGGTAAATAACTATTTTCTAATCTAGACTTTAATGGTTACACTAATAATGCGGTTTATTCGAGTGTAATCCCTTTTTTTCATTATTTCAAGTACGATTTCGGTTTGCGTATTCTGTCACTGCCGACGTCCACAGGAAGAAAAAAAACAACAGGGAAAGCAAAAACGAAACGTATTTAAAAGATGAAAAAAAGACGGAAGGAGAATGAAAAATAAATGGTATAAAGATGGCTGCCGCCGCATTCACCGGGCTCGCAAGACTTTAAAAGTCGTAAGTCGAGCATTTACGAACTGCCTAACGTATACAAGATAACGTATACGAGGGCATTTATCGCCGGATGCGCACTCGGCGAGCAGCAGCAGCAGCAGCAGCAAAAGAGAAAGAGCGAGAGAACGAAAGAACGGGCTAACGAGAGACAGGAAAAGGACGAGAAACTAAAGGGACAGAGTATAAGAGAGAGAAAGATCGAGAAGAGAGGAGCGCCGGTTGCCAGGAAGTCGAGAAGAGAGAGAGAGAGAGAGAGAGAGAGCCTCCGGGGCTGCAGAGTCGCGAAAGAAGAAGCTGATTGGCAATAAGAATGAGAAAAAAATCCGAGGGAATGAGGGAGAATGCCGATGCACAGGCGAAAGAGCGAGCGAGAGCGAGAAAAAGAGAGAAAAAAAGAGATGAGGGAGTCCTCTCTCTCTCTCTCTCTCACTCCGCTCTTCTCTTGCACACCGGAAACGATAGATTTAGTAGCGCGCGGGCTCACGTCGATCGCCCGAAGAGCCTCCTTCCTTCGCATTCAGCCGCCTTTTTCGTCTCTCTCTCTCTCTCTCTCTCTCTCTCTCTCTCTCTCTTTCTCCCCTCGGCCTCCATCGTGCCTCGCTCGTGCGTATGTAGATGCTCGATTTACATCGATATTACGCCTTTGGAAAATCCGAGACGCGATATACGAGCTTTGAATTATGACGCGACTGCGCGATGTGTATAAAAAGGCTCGGGGATGGACGCGCCCCACGCGCAAAAGTTGCACGCTTCGCGGAGAGAATTTTTCGTCAAAGTTATACCGAAGGTTTTAGGGTGGAAATTCACTGGGTTAAGGTACGTTTTGTTTGACGAGCAACAATGATTTATGACATCAGTTCATCGTTGTTATTATCAGTTTTGGCAGTGTATATTTATTATAAAATTTAACTTATCCATTGTTATAGTGAGTTTTATGATGAATCTTGTAACCGTCATTCTTCGTACGCAAAAAGTATACATATATTTTTTGTCAGGGAGTAATATCCGCAAAATTATTCAGGAGAATATAGATTGTATATTTCTGATGAATCGCTAACTTATCAATGATATTTTGAATTTGCATCCAAAGAACTTATTTTAAGCTATAAAGTTGTAAGATATTGATCGAAATTCAATGAATTAAGTATGATAACTTATAATATTCGTTTGATAGGGTAAATTTATTAAAATCATATTTAATATATAAATTTCACCAACAATCACATAAATGTTTAAGCTAATGTTTTAACTCGCATTCTTACAAATAACATTTTACATGCATAATTAATTCATACATAAGTATACCTACGTACGTATACTTAATTTTCTTCCGCAATCAAACAGGTTACTACTACGCAAATTTCTTAGCTTTCTACATATGTCAGCGATGTTTTGAAAAGTAAAGAAAAATTCTTTTCTAAAAATAAAACATCTATAGGCATACTTAATTTATTACACAATAAAAATGAAAAATTGTTATTTACGAAAATTTAACGAGATTTTCAAAGAAGGATGTGTAAAAGGTGCCAGATTTTGCCCCATTTTGAGAAAGTTTATCGTATTTTCTCATTATATTTATCTAGTAATATTATATTTCGTAAACTGCATGTCATACAGATTATAGGAAAATATTTGGATTAGTTGAATAACCTTTTTAACTATTATTTTTATGCTATGAAAATCTATATAAAATTGCAATTCAAAAACTAAAACTTGTTAAAATTGTAAAAATGTTCACTGCATAGTGTAATTCTTAAGTGTTTTCTAATTTTTCTTTGATATACAGAAGGAAAACTGTAAAATTAAAATGGATGAAATAACAATATATTAATAAATTATGAAGATTGTATGTTCCCTGGGTGCAAAAATACGCAGTTTTTACACAGCCTTCTTTGTTGAAAATTTTTAATGCGATGGTTTCCGGTTTAATGTAACCGCTTATTTAGTAATAACATGTAGGAAACGATAATGTTTCTATGAATCTTGCGTAGAAAAAATTGGTATAAATGGTTATAGTTCTTTATTAACAAATTTATTTTAATTTCAGTTTGTGTTCAAGTCAAGAGATCCCATCGTAATGGGTGTGATGGTTGAAGCTGGCATCGTCAAGGAGGGAACTCCGATTTGCGTTCCCAGCAAAGACGTAAGTACCATAGAATAACCTTTAATTATTAAAAATTCACATTTCATTCATCGAATCTCTTTAATAATATTAATTTTCGATATGTAAATTGTAAAATGTGCATTATAGTATCATATCGCACATCCAGAACAAAACTATAAATTCTAAATCTCTAAAAAGTAAACAAGAAAGAAAACTGTTTTCGTTAGTTCTCCTACATACCTATTTTTTTATTATTATTTTCAACGTGTAGGTACAATTCTTATTTACGTACAAGTGGGGTTTTACACTAAAATCAAATTAAACCTATTTTAAATTGTCATAGTTTTCGTCTGGAGGTGCGATATATTTATAGTAGGTATGTAATATAAGAATGTTAATAATAATCTTTGCCGTAATATGCTGTACAAATAGCAAACATTAGTAGCAACAGATGATCGTAGTATATTTGATCTAAAATTTATTTGGAACCTATCGTTTCTCAGTTTTTGTATGCTCGAGAAGAAAATTCTTGCAAAACTTAGTCAAGAACACGCAGCTGCGTTAGTGAATTGCTCTTAACGTGTTATTTCAAAAAGAAAGATAAATATCGTGAAAACATGAAAAAGATTCAATTTCCGAACGAGCTTTAGCCGTTCATCCGTCCACCAAGAAGAAAAGAGTAAAAACTTTAATGTAAAAAGGAAAAATGTTTCACACCAGGAGAAGGCTAAAGAGAGAGAGAGAGAGAGAGAGAGAGAGAGAGAGAGAGAGAGAGAGAGAGAGAGAGCGAGAGAGAAAAAGGCGCAGGTTTTAAATGCGCTCGGCGGGGCGTGTAGGTGAACCTGTTCGCCGCGGTCCGAGGGCGAGAGATAGATCCCGCGAGAACGAGACGGAGAATATATATATATCGGATTGGTCGAT
This sequence comes from Gastracanthus pulcherrimus, assembly GCA_949152435.1. NCBI lineage: Eukaryota > Metazoa > Arthropoda > Insecta > Hymenoptera > Pteromalidae > Gastracanthus > Gastracanthus pulcherrimus. The sequence goes on from OX424574.1 coordinate 39,038,824, forward strand.
CTCGCGCTGCGTCTCTCGGACGCAGAGTTCCCTCGCTCGCGCACCCGTAGGAGGACCGGGTTTTTCCTCCTCCGTACTCGTTCTCTCTTTTTCTCTCTCTCTCTCTCTCGTTGTATACTCATACGCGCGGTGGACGCGGACGCCTCAGCGGCCAAGTGACGATTTCACGTATATGTATATGTATGTACATATAACGTAGGCGTTCCTCCTATTTATACACCTTGCCCCCGCGCCTGGTGTTTACTCGCTGAAAAAACAAAAGGCGCGGTCTTTTCGAGGGAATCGGGGCCGATCGCTGGGGCTCCTCGCGCGCAGAGCTTGCGACCGATGTAGACGCCTTTGCGCTTCTTGTTTCGATGACGGATAGAGAAGAAATTGACAAGAACAAAAATAATGTCTAAATAAGAAAATAATTATGATTAGGCGTAAGCCGAAGCGTAGACTATTCTAGCAGTATTTTACTAATTGAAATATTTATAATTGTAGACGATTTTATAAGTTTTTTAAGTCTCTATTACATACATTGATCAAACAAACCATGACTTTTGTATACTTGAATGCCCCGTATGACATTAGATTTTTTGCAATTAACAAAACTGCACTTTTTTAATTAATACACTGAGAAAAAAAGAAGTACTAACGGCTACTTTTTTTAAATGGTAGGAATAATTACTAGACCCTCTCGGAAAAAAATATAATGCGATACGGTTAGTAATGATTTTCAGCCAACCTAGAACTGAGTTCAATTGTTCTAATTAATTAAATTAATCTGGTTGATCGAACTAAACTATATATTGCTGCTGCAACAATATTTTGTTATTGCTCTCACAACTATATTATTTTGTTGTGGCAACCATACAATATCGCCGACAACCATAATCTAGCTACGACAGCAATATGTATGGTTACTCGAACACTACCGGTATAGTTATCATATAAATATAAAAGTATTGGCGTGATACCCAATCTTATTTGTCAGTGTACCTTTATATATAAGTTATAATATAGTATCCATTCCTTAGCAGGATAGTAAATTTTACAAGAATGTCTAGTACTGAGTCTCGAACAACCAAAATAAGATACAATTGGCACTCAAAACAAGACATCTAGTATTCAGTCCTAAATTTCATAGTAATGAGTAAAATCTTCCTACATCATATTGGATTTACTAGAGGGTCTAGTAATGGTTACTAATTTTATCTCTCAGTGTACAGTACCGAATCATGAATTAGTATAATACAGCTAAGAAGATTTAAAATTATTATTCTCATATTAATAACATTCAATCGTGTTTCAAAAACACCAAGCTAAAAGCTCTTTCCATTTTCAAGCTTCCGCTCTTAAAATGGGAAGTTTTTCGGAGCTACCACTATTCCAAACATCTTAAAAATAGCGAATAAGAAGATGTGTAAATAACAAAATGAATGAATACACGATTTTATCCAAGTATTACTTTCAGGAAATCCTTATTTCGCGTTTCCAAAACCAATTGCCTCAATCTTCCGTAATATTCTCGTTCGATTCTGCGCGCAGCGGAGAGTCGACAAAAGCGCTGCACAAGCTGTCGCTGCAATTTTCCTCTCTTATACTTTCTGCACACGGCGCAGAAAGTTTTCGAGGTGGGTGCAGTGCGGCGGCCGACGCGACGGAAGAGAAGGAAAAAGAGAAGGAGAGAGAAGTCGTAGACGAGGAAGAGGAAATCGATATTCGTTATCGGGTACGTCGTCCGCTCAGTGTTCTCTCTGTCTCTTTCTCTCTCTCTCTCTTTCTCTCTCTGTCTCTCTTCCGTCCGCGAGGTTCTCTCGTTATCGCGATCCGAGAATAACTCACTCGAACCCATTGACTCGACCGAGAGGCCCGAGACCCACGGGCGCAGCAGCGGCAGCAAAGTCGCTTAATGAGACCGGAACCCTTGAAATCCCATTCATGTCGGGAATCGCGAAGAGAGAGAGAGAGAGAGAGAGAGAGAGAGAGAGAGAGAGAGAGAGAGAGAGAGAGAGAGAGAGAGAGAGAGAAGAGGAGAGGGATGTCATTGATCGATGCCCTGGAACAGGAAGTTCGCTTAAACAACGTAGACTGTAAAATCAATTGTCATTGTGTAAGGCCAATTTTTATTTTTTTCTGCATTTTGAATTAACAAAGAGGATGAAGATTACAAGACATTCAGTAATCATACTTTGAGAAAAGATGTAAATTTTTATACCATAGTCAGTTTGAATATGACTGATAGAATATGCACTTCGAAAATTCACTCAATGTAAATGACGTTTTATATTTCCATCTCATAGAGTGCCTTATTACAGTGACACAAAATATTATAGAAACCTATCATTTATTCCGAGTGGCATTATCGATGTTCAATTGTCTAATGGAACGAGTAATAATTAAATAAAATTCTTTTCTCATCAGGACTAAAATCCAATTCCAATCGACTAGGCACTTCTATAAAAAGATCTTCTATCCCAATAATATCCGATTCTCTGAAATGTAACGATCGCGCAAAGAAGAGCAAGTGCGGAAGCTATCGAATGGAAAAAAAATGAATAAGGGGAGATAAAAATAGTTTCCTTTGATCTATCTATATACGCGTGTAACAATACCCTATCGGAAAATAAAAGCTCTGCTTGGCTGGGTACATGTCGAGGCGCAAAGACGACACGCGACTTCCCTTGTCGCATGGCGAAAGCGCAATGACGGAGCGATTTTCATGATCGTAAGAGAGACAGAACGCCATAGATTTGAGATTATAAATTTCTACCCGTTCCAACTGGAATGCGGCAGACAGACGCCAGTCGTACGGCACGCGTGGACGAGATTTATGGATTTGAAGAGAGCCGGATAGTCGATTTCATTAAAGCTGTCGTCGTCGAGCTTTTTTCCAAACATGTGGATTTCCAGTTTTAATGAATTTGAAGAATCTCGCGCGGAATTGAAATTTATTCATTGCTCAACGGGCGCGCGTGCGCTTCGCATTTTTATCGTTACTGGAAATTTACTGTTGTATATACCATCTTTTGAATTTCTTTTTATCGATTTGTTTCCGTCTTAGCACTCGCTTGCTGAATAATCGACAACTTTTCATTTATCTACAGTTATTCAAATTTTTGATTATTTATTCCTATTGCTTATCTAACTCTTTCTCTCATATTGTCTTTTATAAGGAACAACAATTTGGCTAATCAAATATATCTGATTCTTACAGAATTAAATTTTGATGATGGTTTTTTTAAAATATAACGTGTAAAACTGTATTTAAAATGTGCATTGGATACTCTTAGCAGGTATAGTTCTACTTGTACACCATAAGTAACCAGTTTATTAGACCCATTACAGCTGGTACAAAATAGCTCTATCAAATTGAAATTTGTGCCAAAGTTATGACAGCTACTTACTTTCAGCAAATCTCAGCATTGTACTCCATAAGTAATAAAGCCGTGTCTGGAAGAGTGTAATTAATAAAAAATTACTTTGGGGAGACCTGAACAAAGCGAGCCTCGAGGTAAAGTGGGCATTCTATATATTTTTAACATAAATAAGATATTTGTACTAATTTCATTAATATAATAAAATCATTGTTATATTAGACAATTATTATATAATTAATTAATTAATAGGGTGGCGAATCAGAGAAATTATAACATTCTAATATGTAATATTGACAAATAGTGAGTATTTAGCCAAATAATATAATTGTGTTAAGATGTTTTATATTAATAATAAAATTGTAATAAAGATTTAGCCTGATGAGGACGACGAATGGTCGTCGAAACGTCGCCATAAATAAATTTGGTTAGTTCACCAAAATCAACTATTGATATTATTTGAAAATTATTATATAAGTTAAATTAGTACAAATTTTTCACTTACATCTGAAACATATAGAAAGCCCATTTTACCCCGAGGTTCGCATTGCCCCGGCTCCCCTACATGTTTTCTTGTTTTAATAATCAAAGTTCCAAAAAAAACTGACTGCCTTTTGCTCTAAGTACGCAAGCTTTCTAGCGACTCGAAAAAATCCAAATCATATTCTTTTGAGTACACTCTCGTGCTATACAAAAGCGATGTCTTTGTATGTCGCAGTAGCGGAAAGCCGAGAGTACCGAGAAAATGATCAATTTCCTCATATTGTTATAATCGAAAATGCGGAAGAGACCGCGCAAAGAAAGAGTGGCCCTTTCAACGCGGGCGGAGACATATATGGACTGTGCGGCGCGTATTGCATATATCCCACACACATGTGCACAGCGAAACACTGCACGCAGCGGAGGTTGTATAGATCAGGCTCGCTGCTGCTGCTGCAGTCGTTGTGCAATTCAAAGAGGTATTATTGTTTGTCCGACGTTTACAAGCGACAATAATTTTGTGAACACAAAGGACGAATCCAGCCGTCTTATACGGGATGATCGTCTCTGGGCTCTTGTTGTCCTCTGCTATTTTCATTTTATTCTGTTGTCGCGTTTTCTTTATTTACTGGTATTTTCAGTTTCCTTGCCACTTTAATGGATGCTGAAATAGTCTAACTTGACAAACAAATTCACCAGTCGGGTAAAGATCGTTGGTAATAATAAAATTGTTTTTTTATTGGAGTTAAAAAACGTTATCACATTGTCCAACGGGGTAATTTTCATCCAAACACAAATAACCGATTATATTTTTTATACTGCAGAAAGTGTGCGTTTACAAGCGATCAAACACGTTTTGACTTAAAGATTAGATTCTTTATACATAAAATCAACTCAAAATGGATCGTTAATTTTATTTTTTGTTAACAAAATTTTCAACCTCGAAAACTTTCTTCTACTAACTCCTATAAAAGGCTGCAAAGTATAATGCAACTATAAAGTAAATTTATTAGTCTGTGATATTTTTGGTTCTATTAACATTAAGGTTTTTTAGAGTTTTAATTAATTTTAATTACATTTTTATACTGCCTCTGCTTCGAAGATTACAGTTTAATTTATTTTGCTTTGTTTATATGTTTCTATACTATTTATAGTCATGAAAGATGAAAAGGAAGAGACGAAAGTATTAGACTAACGAGTTGAAAAATTGATAATACTGAATTGACAAAAATATTGTGCAATAATACGAGCTTGAAAAGGATGGCAAACTCGTCACCAAAACGTTGCAAAACCAATTATATACATTAATTTATTAATTTGTTAATTTATTGAACTCATGACATTGATAATTCTTATCCATGTCATACAATTTTAAAGTGGTAAGAAGTCACCCTGCACTTGTACTGTGCCTTGAATGTTCTAAAAGTTAAAGATAAGTCTCTCTCTCTCTGAATTTTGACCTTCTGCGTCAATTTCTCAAAGAAATATAATCGCAAAATCTCAAATAAACAAGCGACCTCGGGAAAATCACGTAGATATACTGATGTTGTTAATACATTTCAGGTGAAGAATGTAGCTCGTCTTACTTAATTAGCCAAGGTCATGAAAATGGAGTCAGCCATAAGATTCTTTTTTCGCTATACTTTTTCAGTTCTCGGTTTTGTCCTCACGTCCGCACGCGTCTCTGGACTTCTCAGCTCTCAATTACAAATTGGTGCTGCGATGTCGTCGCCGCACACGCAGCGAAGACAATGGGGGCATTAATATCGATCCAGTGCTTTTTGCACTAAAAAATTGAGCTTAAAGAACCTTTATAGCTTGCATGGAGCATTAATCGATACGTTTAGATGCCTTTTCTTTTAACTGTGTATGTTACACGGAGAGAAGAGATGTATTAAAAATTACTATTTACTGTATGAAAATTACTATTTTATGAAGGTATGGTGGGATTTAGTTGCATTCTAATGCTTTTTACCGTATTTTGTAGCAGATATTGTTAAACGTATATGATATTCTGCAATTAAAACATATGAAATTTTACTATCTACTTTAGTAAAAACTGTCATTTATAGAATTTACAAAAAAGTGTAGTAATTTGTGCTGAATGTTAGAGCATGAAATACTTGAAATTATAGTAATATTTGTTATATTTTCCGAATGATATATTTTTTTAGTAAATTTTACGTACTTACGTATTAAATTCTCGTAAATATTTTTGTAAACCGTCTTGACTCAAAAAATCTAACCTCTAAAACTTGTACGTAATGTTTTGCAATTGACCACGATACTTTTAATTCAATCATACAAGATCTTTTTCATTATATGAATACATGTAAGTTAATTAGAAATGATACAATAAATAAGTATATCATTATTTAATTAATGTTGACAAGATAAGCCTAAACAAAAAAAAAGCCTTAACTTATAAGGATGATTTGAAGTATAGTAAACAAGGATCATGATGGCGCAGTAGGTTGAGCGTCCGCTCCAGGAGCTGAGAGTCGCCGGTTTAAATCTTCACGAGGTCGGATTTTTCGGTAATAATAATTTTATTTAAAAATTAAAGTGTACAAATATAAAAAAATATAATATCTAGAATAAATAACAATCAGGGAAACATTAAATTGAAAAAAAAATTTATAAATGCGAATTTTAAAATTACTATTTAATATTTTAGAAAATTGCTGTATTAAATAGTAAAAATTGATAAAAGACAAGTATGTCCAAACATTACAACAGAAAAAAAAAATATAACATCGTTTCTCTCCGTGTATAAGTTTTAGTTTTGAATTTTGTTTATCTTCGCTTTTAGATGTGCAAAATAGATCAAATTATCTATTAAAAGCATGATTTCTGAGAGAGATTTGTCTTGGCCTTTTCATGTTATAAGCTAAATTTAAAAAAATTTCGAACTGAAAATAAAAATATGGTTGTCTAAAGCATGCAAATACGTATCGATAAAAGTAATTTTTTGCCTAATTTCAGCAGTCGTATTTAATGACAATTGAAAATATTTTCAAAATGTAACGTTAGAATCGAAAACAGCAAGTCTTTATTATTCAGAAATGATTTATCATTCACATCTTCTAAATCAGAAATCAACTAAGATTTGTTCCGCGTAATGGAGTAATCGATATTCATACGGACGCTCCTTACGAAGACTAGCACATTTTAGATTTCTTTAAAACAATTAGTTCTTTTGAAAGGCCTCTTATAAAAACTAGCAGTTATTACATTATATGATAAAATTGTGACATTTTCTTATGATCACTGATAGTTTTTGTTGCAGAACCTGGGACCCCTCAGGTATTCGGAAAGTTTTTTATACAGATAGATAATTATTCGAAGGATTAAAAATTTGGAGATTGAAAAATTCGGAAAGGTGTTTATTCGGAAAATGAAAATTCGGAAAATATTTTTGTTGCTAGTCAAAAATTAGAAAAATATTTTTGTTGATAGTAAAATTCGAATTTTTCACTCTCAACAAAAATTTTTCGAATTGTTGAATAACCAAATTTTTAATCCTCCGAATAATTAACCTTCCGAATTCCTGAGGGGTCCTCAGAACCTGAGAATTACCAGTTATTATAGGAAGCTCCTGAAAAGAACAAGTATTTTTCACGAAATCTGTGAAACAGTCGATGTATATTGTATGGTAAATATAATATGGTATTTTTTTCTACTATAGGACCAACCTAAAAATCTTATTTTGTGTGTATTTTTGGTTTAAAATTTTTAGTCATGGAGAAATGAGATATATTTTCTTTACAAACCATTACGCAGGTGACAAACATTTTTACGTGTATTTTTCATAGTGTTTACCGGACTAAAAACGATCATTTTGCCACGGTAATTACGGCCATTGTAATTATTTTTTGCTAGAAAAATGCATGTAGTTTAATTTTAGTGTAACAAAAAATATTTTTCCGCTTAGTATGTATATATACATATGTTATTACACCAGAATTCCGCATAACATTTTTTTTTCATATGTAACTTACCAATAATTTTGATGACCATGGTAATTACGTAATTACGTATCTTTTTACCTTTTGGATTTTTAAAACGAAGAACATTAAAACTAACTATAGAAACTGCAAATAAAAACCAGGTCGCTCGCTTACGTAGTTGTTTGAAGTTCGAACTAAATAACCTCATAGGTTAGATGGCGCCACTAAGCTTATGTACCCATTACAATACAATAAATTGAGTGGGAATTTTAAAACTCAAAAAGTTGGTGACAACATTCGTAACACCCCTGTAGACAGATAAGTTTAAAAAAGAATCTGACAAAATTAGCACATATTGTAAGTATGATGTACTTTAAAGTCTCATACGTTAGATATAATTAAATCTTAAAGTTATTGTCTAATAAATTCAGAATTACTCGAATTGTTCGATGGCGGCAGGCCAGGGTAATTACTTTTAGGCTATATATATAACTTGTATGTTAAAAATATAGCATAGTTGTATCAGTTTTGTGTTTAAGATGTTCAAATACATCGTTTTTAAGAACTTGAAACATTTACCATTTCTACTCAGTGTATTGGCGACACTAAAAATACCGTTTGTTTGACAATCACCCATATACATTGACTATTTCTCTCTCGACTTGAATGAATCTGAAATTCCTCGTTTTACCGTCTGGTGCATCAGACATATACCCACCTCCTTTCTCTCTCTCTCTCTCTCTCTCTCACACACACGTTATCTTACATCTCCTCGCTGACGTTGATTTCCAAAGCTCCTCGGTCTCTCCGCGTGCACTCGTCTGCGCCTCGTATATATGTATACACGGCGGTCGACGTCCCGTGTGATCGCCGACGCGAACGCGCGAGCTTGCCGCATCCACCCACCTTAAGTATATTCGAGAGAAAGAGAGAGAGAGTAGCGCGCCTGGCAACTCGAACCTCTCTCTCTGTCTCTGGTTGGTGGGCTGCTACGAGCGAAAAGTTCATTCAGGTTTATTCGGATCCTCCGTAATATAGTACGCATTCAGGAGAGGCTGCGGCCGGCGCGAGTGTAGAACGAGATCGGGAAAGCTCTAATAGCGACGACTCCGAAAGACAAAGAGAGATAGAGAGAGAGAGAGAGAGAGAAAGAGAGAGAGATAATTGTCGAGGGTCGCCCGCCGCGCATACCGCATCTGCACACCTTGCTATACTTGGTGTATATATGTATATAGAAAGGTGCAGCCACGACCATATATACTTAGCCCACGTGTGCGACGAAGCTGTTATGTGCGCGTATGTGTGTATATCCTGCGTTTCGTAGCCATGGCAAAAAGTCGCGGGAAAACGCTGCGAGCGAGTCGATCTTTCGCGGATATTTGCCGCCGCCAGCGTGCGGTTATGTAAAGCGTATAAGAGTGTGTATGGGTATAGTGGACGTAAGAGCATTGATGAATTTTGAGTAGGTAATGCGAATACTCGCGCGCGCGCGCGAGGGCGTTTCGGGTTTAATGTGATAGCGGTGTTTGCTGTTACATTGACAAACGAGGCGGGGATCGAAGGCTCGAAATTCAGTGGGTTGTTCGACTCGAAGTATAAGGTGAAATTAATGTAGAATGCGAATTTTAAATGAGGAAAAATTTGGTGGAGTTTGTTTGTTGCTTGCACCGCGTAACTGAAAACAGCTTTGATCGGTTCTTTTGAATATTACAAAAAGTAGTTTGAAAAAATTGAATGTGATAAGATTGTTGGGATAGGAACTTTTAGGTATATGATAGTCTAGATTTTATGGGTTCTGGAGTTGGGCTGAATAAAAAATAATAATAATTGCCTTACTATGGCTTTCGTCTATGTGGTGCAAGGTTTCACGAACGCTTATTGAAAACTAGTTATTCTATTTATGCGTCGTTGTTATAATTTCGCGCAAACATTACTCAATATTTATAAAATGTTCGTAATTGGTCACGTGTAATGAATAACCTAAAGTTATTAAAAGTTTTTGTAAAAAGAGACGCTAAATTCAGTAAGATTGGATAATTGTTCTGCATTATTCAAAATATAAGTAATTACTTTTTTAAAGTAGATTTTTTATTTAATTTCAATATAACATCAATATATATTTTATTAGTAATACATTACAAATTGCTAATTCTTATTCTTCCTTTTTGTCCCAAAATAAAGATTGTGCCATCACGAAATTCGTCCTTTGATTCATTGGACATTTAAACGTGAAATTCAAATATAGTACAAAAAGTGTATGATTGGAAAAAGCATGTCAAGCTCGGTATGATTTTCTTGAGTCGTAAAATTGCCTACGCATATATATGTCAAATATAACCAAGAAATAAAAAGTTCATATACCAAAGCAAGAATCTTCGAGCGTTGAGGAATAAAAAAAAGTATAGAGAGCCAGTGAAGTCGTAGATCCGAGAGGAAAGGAAGAAAAAATGTATAATAGCTCCCGAATAGGGGGCTGCGTCTCTCTCGCCGCTCTGCGCTCGTTAGCTATACGTGACCTCGCAAGTATCGCGCGAATTTGTGGTTTGCGTCACTTCCGGCCTACGCCGTGCCGCCGACACACGCATAAACTTCCGCGCGCCACGGCGGCGCGGCGTCGAGAGCTTTCTCTTCGCTGTTTACTTCTCAAATAAACCCCTCCGCAGTCCGCGGCTTCGTGCTTATTTTAAAAATGTGGCATTAGCGGCAGAAGTTTTCCCTTCGACACGCGCCGCTCCACCGCGGAGACTATACGATTTTAAAATGACTTTCTTTATTGTAAGCATCGATTGGCATAGAAAATTTGATAGATTGTCTATAAGGTGTATCTTACTTGAAGGGGTGGAATGATTGTGGGATTAGGAGGGTCCCAAATAGTATTTTGTTCCTTCCATATCATCAATATTATACAACCCTTTCAGCTAAAAGTTAAATATGAAAAATATGCATTTTTTTGATTTGCAATAAAGAAAAGTTACAATATCAATGAAATTACCATTGCACTTATCAAATTATAATCCTTAGGAGGTTGATAATGAGAAAGATCCAAGATAAAGTTCACATTGGATGAAGTTTGACAATAGTTTCATATACATACTTTTCAAAAAATTAAACTAAAAATTGGATAAAAAACAATTTGAACCTCTGTATAATACATACTCTTTATTTTTACGTATATTATATACAGTGCGTCTCATAACTATAGAAACAACAGAAATTTTCACGTTTAAACGTGTGTATTATAAAGATAAAGGTATATCTTTCTTTAAAAAACCTGTAACTTTGGAAGCAAAAATCCGAGGATAATTTTACAAAAAGCAAATGACGAAAATGTATTCTCTTTAAAACATTACTAGAATATAAGTTTCGTTTTCAAATTTTGTTTATACCATCCGTGAATTTGTCATAAATTAATGTAGAAAAAAAAATTCTGGTAACGTTTTAAAGAGAATAAAATTTCTTTTCATTTGCTTTTTTAAAAATTATTCTCGAGTTTTTGCTTCCAAAGTAACTGGGTGTTTTTAAAAAAAGGTATATACACATTTAAACCTGAAGATTTCTGGTGTTTCTATAGTTATGAGACGCACTGTATAATAATTCTTTTGAATGTGCTAGTCTTCGTAAGGGGCGTCGATATTATCCTTATATATATTCAATTCGCTTATAACTTATATCATCTATGACTAGTTTTCTAATTATTATAATAAATAAATTTCACAGATTATTTTCTTGATTTTAAGGTCGGTAATCTACCGTAAAAATTCATTGCATGAAAGTCATTAATTATACGTACGCAATAATATAAATTAATTTTTAAAACATCTGTAAGTTTTCGTTATATGAAAAATACCTTCCTAATAACAAACACATTGTATACATAAATAATATGATCATCGATATTATGACGAAAGAATTGAATTATATTATCATTATTAAAACTAAAACTATAATTAAAACTTAAATTCGATCATTAATAATTATATTGTTTTAATAATACATTTTTTTTTAAATATTTAATTATATTTTTTATTAATAACACAGGACCACAATATGAAATCGGGGCGGAGCATTTCTGATCTCAATTGATCTTTACGTTTTTGGGGTCGCTGATCTCGATGCCGGTGTCCATATGACCCCAGCACGTCTGGTTCAATGTCAAATAAAGATCAAACCCCTTAAATCGATCGATATGATTTTTTTGACCCCGGATTCTGAAAGAACGGAAAATTTTACGTCCAGATACGCTTCGACCTTTTCGTCAAAGTGACCCTTAGAGGTCATTTGAAGGACATGTGGAGGTCAAATCCTTGTTTCGAACTTCTAGGCTGTTTCCGTTCTTTCAGAATCCGAGGTCGAAAAAATCATATTGATCGATTTAAGGGGTTTGACCTTCATTTGACCTTGAACCAGACGTGCTGGGGTCATATGGATACCGGCATCGTGATCAGCGACCTCAAAAGCATAAAGATCAATTGAGATCAGAAATGCTCCACCCCGATTTCATATTGTGGTCCTGTGTAATTATTAATACAAATAATAATAGATCGATATATACTTTTTATATTATATCTTATATATCGATATATATATACATACATATTTCCATAGACAGCATCCGATTGAAATATTTCAGTCAACATATAGAAACAATTCGATTTTACGTTTAGAGGGCGATTCGCGGCCGCGCGGGTAACGCAAAATCCAACAAACCGCGACTGCGGGCCGCTCATTTGTTAACTTCTATTCATCCGCGCTGTAGGCGAGAGCAAAATGCAGCCAGACAAGAGTTTGAGAGAGGCGGCCGGTTAGTTTCGCGCGTGCGCTTACGCAATATGCACGAGATAGCGAGCTGCGTCGGATATCCTGTAATTTTTTTTCTCTGCGTCTCGCCAACGCCGGCGTGCATGCACGTGGCTCTGTACGCGCCTTCCGAGCCGCGAGTAATCGTGGAAAACAATTTTTCTTTCTCTCTTTCTTCTTCCTCTGCATCTTGATTCTTTTTTCTTCTCAATGGCTTATAGCTAGGGAGCGACTCGGCCGATCGTTACGGACGATGTTTTTGCTTCGATTGATGCACGATAATCTTGAATTTTAATTTGTGGAAGTTTGAGGAACCCTTGTATTTATACGTTTGGAAGTTGATATTGGTTTCGATAATGAAGTTGTTTCTATAAGTGTAATTTTTATAGAAAATTGAGTGTACGTCTTCAATGCACAAACGTAAAGAGTCAATTTTGCTATGCCATTTCTCTCAGTGTAATAATACTAAATTATACTAGAGTCAGCTTGAGTTTGTCTATAAAAAGAATATAGTATAAAGCAATATATAAATATGAATCCTTTTAAAATGAGTATAAGTTATGGTTTTTGATTTTCTCTCTAACGCTTGTGTTGACAAACGCACAGCCCCAATATTCGCATGTGCACGCCTGCGATGCCGAGTTTAGACTGCGTGCGCGTATATCGCAGATCGCAAAGATCATTTACGCGTGCGTACGTGAAGCAGCAGCAGCAGCAGCAGCGTCAAACGACTTTCCGCGCACTCGTAGCCTACTTCCGCCGGATGTTGCCTTCACGCGTAGCTTTTCTTTCTCGTGTACCTTTGCATCTTTATCTCATTTCCCTCTCAATTTCGTTCTCGTCTTTTTTTTTTCTTTAGCTGATTATTATTCTTTTCGTTGTAAAATAGCGATAATCTATACGGATTATTTTTCTTTTTCAAATCATATTTTGATGTAAAATTTCCAAGGAAATAACTTCTACTGACATCATATACATAATGAATCAATTATTTACCGGCTAAATCACGTAATAGGTATAATCGAATTAACGACAAAAATATATACAAATATGTCGTATATCTGCCGAAAATTCTAATTTTTGAAGCTAAGTATCTTGCATTTTTCCCAATGATCCAATCTAAAATTTTGCACTGATAAATTATATATAGATGTCATCAACAATATGTTTATTCCATTGACTTTTTAATTCTTTCCAAGCACTAGTTTAACAGTGATTCCATCCAATTCCTCTATAAACCAATGCTGACAGGATGTTGAAGAGACTTGGACCGCGATACGATTAGCTGGCAGTTATAATGCTGTAGTTACGAAAAATGTGCATACGAAGTAGATGGCACGATATTTTTACGACGAAGTATATATATATATACGTGTGTGTGTGTGTATATATATAAAGAAACTAACTTAAAAATCATCCAAACAATAGAGTACAAAAATCCATTAGACACGAAGCTAAGCGTCACAAGCTATATTTTCCCTTCCACTCAAACAAACAAATGATTAGCATCTCTCCGTGAACCCCAGGCTACACAGCGCACACATGCCGCAGCCTAGAAAAAGAAGAATAGCTCGTCCTCCTCCGGTCTGAAATCCATAGACAGCCATATGCTTCTTCCACACAATAACGGGGGGCTGCACTCTTGACACGCTCCCATCGCATCGTCCCCCGAGTGGAGCACGGCGCAGGAAGCCGGAAGGAAGACATCGCGCGCCGCGGGGTGGCTTCATCGGGAAGCGCAAGCCGGAAGGAGCCTGCCCTCGCCCTGTATAATTGCGCCGTTTGTGACAGATGGCCCCCTTTTCTTTTCGAGCCGAAAAATCTATCGGGACATTATACATGCCCGCGGCAGGCTGCATCTTGTTTGCGGCGCGCGCCCACCGGCATCGTTTTTGCGCTTTGTCTTTTCCCTTTGTTGGTGCTATACTGCTTTGTTGACGCGTTTTTCCTTGCTACTGGTAATTGGAATAGAATTATTTTAGTCTAAATTCAAATCAAATTATTCTGATGCTTATTGGCTTTTGAGTACAGATTTTACTTTATGAACAACAGAAAGTTGTAGAAAATACAACTAACAAAAAGAGTACTATGTATCCGGGAAGCAGATTTTGGAGACGCTTTGGGAAATGTTTTCTGTTACGAAGCAGTGAATCTGAAAACTTGTTTAGCTCATTCTAATGTGCACTTGTTATTAAAATATAATCTGTTTTATACAATATGTATTTTTGCGTTAGGGATATTATCCAAAAAGTAAATATAAGTAGATGGAACAAACTTTAAATTCAAGCATGGTTTTATATAAAAAATATGTTCATTTTAAAATTATAAACAATCGAAAATAATGAAATTATTATTTATTTTTCGTCAAAACCTTTGCTTGTTCATAATTTTTAAATAAATTAATATTTCATACACAATACATCTTAAATTAAAGCTCTTTTCGTCTCGCTTTATTTTGTTTTTAGATAATAGTTGTTGTGCGTTAAAACTTGTAGAGTAATGGTCGGAAGTAAAGATACAAATTTTTACTTTTGCATATTTTTAGTAAAACAGCTGACATCATAAGAACGAGGGGCTATTAAAATGAACTACGAGTATAGTTATACGAAGGTTTATTTCTAGGTACCAGAAAACGACTTGCAAAGTGTCGTAGACATCCGTTTTCGAAGGAAAGTCACTGTCAGTGTAAAAAGATTGTTAGTAAGTTACGATAATGCATAAACCTATGCCATTTTATATCATAATAAACATATACTTGTACTCAACAAGTTAACGTTTTGATATTCTCACATTATAAAACTTAATTAGAGAAATAATAATTCTGCAAATATAGATCCTCTTGATTAATTACATGTATTGATCTGTATCAAATCTTTCTTCTTGCGATTACCCAATACCTCGCCTTCGCTCGAAATCCTCAATAATGAAAGTTCGAACGGTCGCGCATACCGCACCAGATTCCCTCGCGAAAAATCCGAACGCATCGCAAAGTCAGGCCTATAGATGAGAGCGAAGCGATAAATAATCATCACCGCTCTCGGAAAGCGCTCGCGCGCTCGGTCGCTCTTGATAAACGACAGGAAGGAAGCCAAGGGGTGGATATAGCCGCGCCGCCGGCCACATCCTGTCCCCCTGCATCCTCCTCCGCAGCAGTGCCGAATCCGCCGAGGATAACGCCGAGGTCTCTCGTTTTGGTGCTATCTGCGCGGCGCGACCGATGCCGCGGAAGTGCAAGCCCGAGGTTGCGCGATGACGGGAACGCGCGCGAATCGACGCTAGGACTTTTTTATGTTTTCGTTGGTGGGTGTAGGTTCGTGTGCGACAGCTCGTATTCTAGTTGTGGATTTTGGACGTTGGCATTTTTTAAGGGATTAGAGAATCTTAGGGAGTGCGCTTGTAGGGGTATTTGTCGATTGTAACGTGTACAATTTTATAGTTGGCCTATCTCTCAATTGCAGGATATGATACTATATGTTTTGTGTAAATTATAGACGCGCTGAACAGGAATATTCCTTTTTAATCAATACGCGATTAGAATTTTATGAATAACGTTTTTATTACTTATTCAATTGCAAAAATCTTTAAAAATAAGAGCTTTTTAAAATTGACATAATTATAATTTTATAACTTACTTTATAATCATCGTTGTTTTTAGAATAGCTTGTAATACAGTGAATATACGGGATGTATGTGAACCTTTGGGTGTATAGATGAGATTTTCGAAAAAATTGAATTCTTAATATTTTCCGACGAAGAGAGTAGTGGTGGAGAATATTATACCAACAAAGCGATAAGATTGAATATAATACTGAATGAATCTAAGAATTATATAATTAAACTTGCTTTGTTATCTACGGTCAGTAATTATTATAATATTCTCTAAACTTTAAACCCATTTTTTTCCGATACATAGAGCAATGTTCTTATACCCCTTGACTTTTTGGTGCCTAAGTTAAAATTCTAATTGGGTTGCGTGTTCAAACTTTATTATCTTAAATATCTAACATGACGCTTATGCCAATTTTGAGGTAACAAGTGATCTAATTGTAAAATAGCAAAGGATTCACAACAGAGATTAAAACACAAATTAGATACAAAAATTCAATGAATTTTGTCTTAAAATTTCTTTTTTAATTTTCACGTAACTGTGTATGCCACTATGTACTTATCTTTCTTGTGCATTCTCTACATTTCATGGCTATCATTTCATATTCTGAACGGTACAATAACGTTTAAAAAATGACATCGTTTATTGAACTTTCGCTTTGAAATTAGACCAACTTAGGAGGCTATCGTCGTAAGCGCGCGCATAAAAAAGTACCACACAGGACCTCAATAATATTACGAGCTTTCGTCGCTCTCCCATATAGTTCTCCCAGTCACTTGGCCTTCCCTCCTCGCGCTGCGTGCCTCATTCTCGCGGGTCTCGGCAATAAACATTTATATATCAGTCCCGGCGTACACAGGCAATTAAACACTGTAATACCTAATGTACACGCGGTTAAACGGCCTCGCGTAATAACAAACCGATGATCGTTCCAATAAAACTCCTTCGTACGTGTACTCGCGCTGACCGCGCGATAGCGCATAAAAATATAACTGTCGGAGCGATTGTTTAATGGCTCGGCGGTCGCGCTCATTAATTACTTATTAGACGCGCGCATCCCGTAAAGCATTATAATATACTGTACTCGCTAACAGATATAAGAAAAAAGGGCGCTCGTACAGCGTGTGATCGATTAGCTCGTAAATTAATAATAAAAGAATGAGAGAGAGAGAGAGAGAGAGAGAGGGAGAATCGCTATGGGCGGAGAGCGAGCGTATTGTAATGTGGGTGAGCTCGGAGGCTGCGCGCTATAACCATAGTCGGATTGCTGCATCGCGCGGCTCGCTCATGCTTGCATTATTCGCGGCGCGTTAACGACCGGCCGAGCCAGCATGGCGGCGCTCATATCAAACCTCCTCTCTCTTTGATCGTACTCTCTCTCTCTCTCTCTCTCTCTCTCTCTCTTTTATCTTTTATTTTTATTTCTATATGATGTATTGCGCCTTTTTGCGTTCGGGAAAAGTATTATCGTTTTGATACTATCATATTCGTAGAAGGAAATATTGTGAATGAATATAGCCATAAAGAGGCTAGAAAAAGTTATTGCGCGATAAGTTAGACAACAGTTTTTTTCTTGAAGGGAATTGACTCGTGTTCTGCATACATATGCATGTATACTTCTATATGCTAAAATCGATGTAGGGATCATTTGTATTGAGTTGCTGTACATATACATTCCAAGAAAACTTACATTAAAAATACCTGTTTATAATAATACATAATACATTTGCCAGCTTTGTTATTTTATTATTTAATTTTAATAAGCTGATCAGATTGCCTGAGTAGATAGTTATACTTTTCTGAAATCAGAATAAGTGAATCAGTGAGAATAAAGCTAATAAGTAGTAGTATAAATTATCAATAAGTCGTAAATGTCATTGATAATAAATTTATTTTTAAATCACGAACTCAATATAATAATACATTATTATTCGTTCATTTATAATCCTACACTTATCTTGATCTTCCTTTGTCTTGCTATTTTTCTATTTAAGCATTTCTTCAACTTCACGACAATACACATGCCTATTCAAAGCGTACGCTCATATTTTGCGATTTTCTCCATTCACACCTTCGTATTGTCTCTCGCAGCCTTCTGAGCTCTTTACTTTCTACCTCCTTTGCTCATCTTCATTATCTTGTCAACCATAAATTAATTCATATCAAAAGATATTTTTTTATCTTCTGCTATTTTCGATCTTTATTATTGTCAGTACTGAAGATCATCTAACTTATTTCTTTTTCAAATGTTGTCTATTTTTAAATACTTCCAAAATTTCCCCAAAAGCAGATAAATTATTTTTAGTACAAATCACTCAGGTTGTTTGTGGTATAAAAATATTAATTTATCCTCAACTAATGAACAATCGAAGTTGGCAATGAAAAATACATGAAAAGTCACTTAATTTAAAATAGTTGCAAATCTTCCAACTTTGAAACCAATTAATATTTTAATATGCTCCATAACTTAAATTGAACCATTTCCGTCTTTTTATTTTATTTTTGGATCATTTTTCTAGCCTGAGTTCTGATTAGTAGAAGAGCTACAATTTTACATATAGTACCTGATATAGTACCTAATGTATTTGATAAATTACAGATTTAAAAAGCTTTAATAAAAGTTTTGTAAAGATGCAATACGTAATGTATTTTTTTTAAAAGTGTCATTATATTCAGTGAATCATTCTGAGATTTTTTTTTCAAATATTGTTTGATATATTTCAAACAAAAATTAGCATTTTGTGAGGGATATTTATTAGATATATGATAATATCAACCTTTAAAAATCATGAAAATATTACCTTATCTATGATTTGAATACAGCATATTTTTAAAGTAAATGAATGGGCCTAAAAATATAATAAATGCTAACTTTTTTTCCTTCTAGAGTCTAGAATAATGTCAATTTTTCCTGAATCTGTTCAATAAATATCTTGACGCAAGCCAATAACTCTACTAAACATACCGTATTTTGTTTTAAAATATGACGAATGTGTGCATATTTTAGAATGTAAGGGAGTAGTAAGAAATCCGACAAACTCTGCAAAACATATTTTTCACAGTACGAACTTTTTTAAATGACCAGCGAGACACAAGAGCCCATTATATGAAACTTAAGATTCTATAAAAGACCTTCTGAAGCCCGATATAGAAATTTGAATTCAAGGCGATTTATCGGTAGCTCATTACCTAGCTTGCCGCACAATGCACGGGAAATCATAAAACACGTAAAACTACACTCAAGAGAGAAACAAATCGTAGAAAAAAAGGTCGATAAAAGAACATCCTCACCTCGCAGTTGAAGCACGCATTCAAGTATATATGAACCCGCCCCACGAATCAAATAAATAATACTACTCGTATATGCAAAAGAGAAGATCCCAATGAGAGAAACGATCGTCACATCAGCAGCGGCGCAGTCCGCGCGATCACTACTGGATCCCTCTCGTAGGCATTAACAAATATCGCTTTCCGAGAATTGGCACAATAATCGCGACAAGAGAAACGAGCGCGCGCGCAAGCGAAAGGCGAAAGACACGCGTTTAGCTTATCGCACGGGTGTATCGCGTCTAAAAGCCGCCGGAGTTCCCGATCGCTCTACGAACACTTATATATATACGCACCACGCGTCTCTGACTCGCGACGCGACGACGTATGCATATCGATCGCGCACTCGAAACTTGAAAGCTTCTTTGCGGCGTGCGCGAGCACGATAAGACAGGGAGAGAGAGAGAGAGAGAGGGGGGTTCTCAGTGGGTGTCTAAGTGCAAAAGCCAATTCGGTCGAGCAATCTGCAGGTCAATCCGATCCTTCTTTTTTTTCGTCTATTAAGAATTTTATGTGTCACTCGTAGAAGCATTTTTAGTTGACTCGGATACCCTGAAGTATTTCAATCGCTGCTTTGTGGGAGCCGTTAAGGAACAGCTAGAATTTTCGAGTTTTTTGGTTTCTGAAGAAACTATAATTATTCTTCAACTTTTGCGCCTTTTCATAAATAGTTCAAGGTAGAGCTGCCGCGGTTTACGTATTATCTTCGCTACAGTCCTGCAAAAATGCGAACTACAAAAATAATAAAAAAAAATTGAAAACTGTTAAAGTTGTTGAACATAGGAAACAAAAGTACAATTTTTAAAAAATTGTATTTTTTAAGTTTCTTTGAAAAATGACAATGAATATTCAAAGAAATATTCGAAGAACAAGAAATCTGTTCGAATCAAGTTTTAAAATAATTAATTCATAATTTTTAAAAATTAATTGCTCTTTATAAAATAATAAATAAAATATTTAAGGAAAAAGTGATAAACCGTTTAAGCATTAGTACCCGCATGTAAAAGAAGAGTCAAATAACCATCGGAAAAATATTTTTATTCTATCGAGTGATCTGGAATTGTGCACTTCATGAAGTGCCTCCAATAAATATGGTATTGACGATGGTAATATTTTATAAATATTACCATTATTATCAATAGTAATATTTTATATCCTATATAGGATCAAGATTTTGAGATTTTACAATAATAAGGGGGGTGCAGGTAATGTGACCACCTTAAGGAGCTTTCGATTTCCAGTAGATATATATCGGATTTTGGGGCTTCGGAAACTATTGAGATATGTTATTTGAACCTATAATACATCATGAGATTTATTGCAAGAAAACGTACTCTTTGAATTTTTATTAAAGAAGTTCTAAGTAGTTAAAAATTGGCCACTTTTCCAACAGTGTTGGCAAATTCGTATAGTAAGTGCTTCAAAAAGTCAAGATTAGTCTAGCATAGACTTCCTTTATGTATTATTTAACTACGTGGTGCTGTAGTGTACACCTTGGTGTCGATATTTTGGGATTAGTGGGCCTAGGAATGTTGAAGAAGCAACCACCATTAAAATATTTTTGCTTTTTGCTTTGCAATCCATTCATATGGCCACTTTAACAACCGATAAACGTCAACAAAAGTTACAATTTTCGCATCGAAAATACACTCTAAGGCAAAAGTAGCACATGCATTTTAAAGTACGTAAAAAACTACTATTTCATGTATCGTATGATTTTATTTTCGTTTATATCACGCTGACAAAAGTGGTTTCTTTATATACATGCACTGCTAATAAATCAGAGTTTTGATGCTGTTGCGCGTAAACATGACCCTATTTTATAATTACAGGGCTCTAGCAGTGGGGTCACAGCGTCTCTCAACATCTATTATCACAATGCATATACTGTATGAGTTACGGTGCCCCAGAATATCGCATACAGCGAGATCTCGTGTAGGTATCCACATTACCTGCATGGCCACATTACCTGCATCCACTTTTGTTAAATTAAAGATATTACCAAAAATTTAGGTATAGTAAAAAGAATTAAATGATTACTTTTAAAGACCAAATTTTTGTTAACTAAAAAAATATGTATGTAACAGGTCTGGCAAAAGTCTGGCTCAGAAAGTCTTGCAAATGTCTGGTTACGGAGACGATCTCACACTATAAGCCAGACTATATGCCAGACTTTTGTTAAATTATATCACGAAAACTTATTTTTACATACAAGAAATTAGGACACTCCACTTATTGTTAATATCGACCGAAATCGTAATAAATCATAGTTTTCGATTAAACCGTGAAAACATTTTTTTAAATATTGTAATCTTCTGCGTAATTTAAATATTTGTAAAGAACGAGACAAAGATTTAGGTTACGGCAGAAATGACGGAACGCTATGCTTTTGTTTTGCATTTTTTTGCCAAAAGTCTGGGATCATCTCCGCAGCAAGACTTCTTCAAGACTTTCTGTGCCAGACTTTTACCAGATTAGTCCCAGACATATTTTTTACACGGGTTCAAACTTCAGGCTGACTCCTTTAATTTTATTATGCTATGGGACGTGATTTTGTAAATCCATATCTCTGAGCACCTGAATCATTTCGCGCCAACAATAAAAGCTCAGAATGAAATCTTTTTTCAATGTACGACTATATAGACACTGTGGACGCGTCATCGACGAGTGCCGCTGCAATTGTCTATATATATGTACTCGTCGTCGCAAACTAGGTACAGACGCGAGCGTCGCTAAAGAGTGACGAAACACTCGGTCACGACTCGCGCGCAGCGGATAAAAAGCGCTAGGTATATGAGCGTGCGCGCGGGGATGATGCCGAAATTCTCGCGGAGCTCGCGTCTATACCTCCTGTCTTTTGCGAGCGGGCGCGCGCTCGCGGTAAACGAGCGCGGTATGAACTATAAAGGATTCTAAATCGGTGATGACTACGAAAATAGACTTCCGGTTCCCGTCTCGCGCGCCGTCTGCTTCGCAGCTATGCCAAAGCCACGTCTCTCCTCTCTCTTCTTTCTCTCTCTCACTCTCTCTCGTTCTCTCTTTCTCTCTTTCTCTCTTTCGTTCCGTTCATTCGAGAGAGAAAGAAAGAAAGAGGAGTCGCGTTCGCTTCTTCGCTCGCGCCATTTACTAAACATAGGCCCATTCATAAAAGCGACCAAACTAAAAACTAAACTTAGATAGGCGCCCGAGAGAGAGAGAGAGAGAGAGAGAGAGAGAGAGAGAGAGAGAGAGAGAGAGAGAGAGAGAGAGAGAGAGCTCCATTCTTTTGTCTCTCCTCTTTTTCACGTGCCACGCCACTAGTCGTGCAGCCTTTTTTTCTCTTTTGCCTCGCCTCCGCACTCTCTCTCTCCCTCTCTTTGGACTCGGCTGCAGCAGCAGTACAACTCGCGGTTCGTTTTGCTTCCGATTTGTTCGGGAGGGTTTCTTCGAGAGGGATAGAGGAAGCACGATTTTGCTTTTCACCATCGCACGCGCCGCTCGACGTTTTAGATCGCCGGATATATTTCGGAAGGCGAACGCGGTATATTTATTTGGATTCTCTTTTTCTTTTTCTTTTTTTCGAGAATTGGAGGCTTATGGCTTTTCAAAGTTGAACCGCGTGTTTCCGGAGTGATTTCCAAATCGCCACGTCAATATTGCGAGGGATTCTTTTTTTTTTTTTAAGTTTTATATGGGTATTTTGAAAGATGCGAGTTTATAGTAACTGAATTTTAATTTAATTAAACGAATTGGCATTATGTAAATTGGGATTTTACAATAATTAGATCATTAAAAATAATGGGCAAGTCGTCATTTATCAGTCGTACATAAAATTAACATAAATGTGATTTCGAATAATCACAAATGTGTCAAAGATTATCTTGATTCTCGTTTACTGCACTAAAAATCTTTAAAACATAAGCTTACATCGTTACTCAACCGCAAGTATTCGAAGTATTGTTAATTTTAAGATAAAATTTATTATACTTTCCTTTAAGCTCGGTAATATCATGAGCATTATAAGTATTATTCGGTTGTTTCGTTTTCAAAAATGTTTATTTAATTGATCGAAATATGTAAATACTCGCGAAGGAATGTAATACGCAAACAGACAAGGAATACACAAGGCGACAATTTCAAAATTAACACACAATAAAATTATAATTTAAAATTTTATAATGCGCGTAAATCAGTGAACGTTATAAATCACGCGATAAACTTGACTACATAGGAACGCAGACATTTTTCTCCCGTTCATTTCACGACTCGGCCGTATTTCAGCGTTTCTAATCGTCCGCTATCTTCGAGTTATGCATATAAAAGCGAAGCTGTGGCACGTAAGGCTTACAAGATGTAAACATTTTCTCCGTGTCAAAGTTTACAAAAGGTGTTATTACCATACGTAATTTATTCTTCCGCTCGTTGGTCCAGCTTCAAATTATCATTGATTATTTTTAGAAAAAAATCCATCAATTAGAGGACTATCCTTCATGCAGGTTCTAGCTCGGCAATAATTTATCATTTCGATAATATGGATGATTGAAAATGAATACTACACTATGATCTTCTTATAATAATTCATACCCACTGCTCTTCCTTTAACATTTAATTGTTTCTCGTTCATTCTAAGAATGACGTTTTTTTTAAACGGTTAAAAGAAGTCACTCTTTTAAACGAATTTCCAATGTTTCTTATTTCAAAATATTGTTAAAAAAGAATTCCACTTTCACTTTGACAAACGAAAAAGAATATTCGAGTTTCTTTTACAGCGTATATATTAGATGTCGAATGTCTGTATCAAAGACAGCTAGTGTTGAAGCCAGAGAATAAAAAGGCGAGTGAGAAATCGTTGTATTGTCAATCAAGGTGTACAAAAAATCGACGCCACAGCAGCAGCAGCAGCAGCTCGAAACTCAAGTGCAGACTACACAGTCGCTCATCAATAACCATCTATTGGTGGTTCACTGCACTCGGGGTCATCCATTCTCGATTACGATCTCCATCTTTTTTTCCGAACTCTTGCTGGGCGGATGATGGTCAATCCTTGGAGAGCGACTACATCACAGTTTCGACTAAATTATTATTTTCTTTAGAAGTTACCAAATGTTTTGTAACCCATGAGAATGGGTTATTCGCAAAATCAAAAGCAATAATATAAAATATTATGTTATTAATTAGTCCTGCGACATTTTACGGCAAGGTTACCATACATATTTCGCAATTAGCATATACATATTATAAGTTATAATGTATGTATAAGAAAAATTGAAAACAAGACTTTATTTACGAAATATGCGACCATGTGCGCACCCGCGCAGCCCTTTGCAAAGCATTCACCTTATAACTAATATTATCGCAAAACTATAAAATAATAACTTTGTCACGGTAACGAAATTTCTATCGGTATTATAAAACTTCCTTCATTTGAGTATTCAAGCAAATCACGGTTTTATTTTCCATTTAACAAGCATTCACTTTTCCATAAAATTGTCGCGGTACACAACTCCATAGAAGAATTAAAGTGACCTCAGATCTCCAATAGAAATATCGTCAAAGATACACCTCTCAACTTACCACGGCATCTTCGCCAACTTTTTCGCGCGCGCGCGCGCGCGCATTTTACGTCAGATCTATATGTTATTTCACGCGGGCCAGTCGTCGTCACACGACCGTTACATACATAGGGATTATCGTGAGGTATTGTGCGGCGAGCGCTGTGTAGCCGGCTGCAGGCGTGCACGTGGCTCACGTGCGCAAGATCCGCCCCGCACAATGTTATAAAATCGAGGAGATTCGATGGACGAGCGCCAGCAAGATGTCATCGTTATAATCGCGATGTATATACGACGCCGTGTATAGCCGCGGGCGTGCAATCCCTGCAGACGCTCCCCCGAGTTCGCCTTTTTGGCTCGCTGCATTCGAGACAGATGCAGTGCTGTGTACTCTTTTCTTTTTTCTTTTCTTTTGCTTGTGGCTTCTTTGTGCGGGATTATCGAACGGAAGTGGAGGGATTGTATTTGAAAACAACTTTTTCAGAGGATGCCAAATTCAAGATGATAAAATGTAGGATCAGTTTACTTCAGGTTTATATGTACTGACTTTTTTCTGGCAATTATGTTATCAGTGCGATTAATTGTGCTGCAATACTTATTCGTCATTTTTGTACAAAATTTGAATGGTAATTGATATACTGTACTATGAAAACGGTAGAAAAATATAATTAATCAAATAAATGCTAGCGTTGAATCTAGAAAATTAATTATAGATATAAATATTGAGTGCTTATTCAAAGGTTTTTATATAAATATGCTCGTAATATAGGGTGGATTTCTGGGATGTCTGTACAACTGACACCCAACTACTGACACCCAAATCTATTTTATTATAAATAAAATATAAACTCTATCAAATAATATCTGAAAAAATATATATAAGTAATCCGTAACTGTTATTAGTATAATGAAGAAACAAACGTGACATCTTTTAATTTCAGAAACTTTTAAAAAATAATAATAAAATTCGAGGCTACGAAAACGTTTAAAATTATGTCTGTGTTCAGAGTGAACATGAAAATATTGCGAAATAGAGAAGACTATTATTTCTATATTAGAGCGACATATGCAATAAAAAATAGTTTAATAGGTAATATTTATATACCAGATATATCTACTAGATACAAAAGAAGAATTATCAAAGGCATTTTATTTAATTATTGAATGGCAGCGTTAGGTACAATCGTTTCAGACATTTTCGTATTACTGATATGTCAGTAGTTCGACAAGAAAACGGCGCATTTGCCCAACTACTGACACTGCCGCGCGAGTTAGTGAGTACAATCTAATCTCCTTGGCTTCAGCGGTGACGATCATTTTGCACGATATTTAACGCTTCCTGGGAAAAGATTTCAAATATTTGTGACAATACATTTAAACTAATCATTTAGATACCTATACGTAAAAGCTTAAGTCCAAAGTATACTTTAAGAATGTTATTTAATTAATAGATATAAAATCAAATATCTACTGTTTGGGTATGAAAGTAAATGGGTGTCAATAGTCGGGGTGTCAGTAGTTGGATCCGGCATATTTTCAAGGTGTTAGTAATAGCTCATGAGAATATTATTATTAATTTCATGAATTTATAATTAAAAATAATCTTTATTAAAAGTGCAACCTCGTTTTTATTATCCACGTAATATATAATGATGAATAAATAGAAAGATATATTTCTTTAGCAAATAGTATAAACTATGCAATAATGCAACGATCGATTCTTGGGGGTGTCAGTAGTCGGGACATCCACCCTATAACCATTCCCACCGCGGCCATTTTCCTACCCGCGAGCTAAATTTATACTCCCAACAGTGTTTTGAGAAGAGTTACAATCTCTTTTTTTCTTTTTTTCTAATGTTAGCTGAAAAGTAAAAATTGTAGTATAAACGTTTACGTGATGTACATAATTCTTGAGCTAATTATTATTCAATCGAGTAGAGCGCAGATAAACATTTGATTCTAAATAGATTTTTGATCAGTAAAAGTAGCAAGAATCAATAAAAACACTAAAATGTATTCAAATTTATTTAAATCTTTTGTAATTGTGTTCCACTTATATTCAAGGTGATCATATTCTGACATTTTCAAGTCGATCCAACGAAAGCTGTCTCTATAATTACCACATTACCTTTCCATTTTACATATTTAAGAGCAAACTAAATAGTTGATTAAGGGTACAGATACACCTTTAAAATTGAAATTAATTGTTAATACATTTTAAGGTAAAAGTGAGTTTTGCGTCATATATTACATATTTTCTCTCGCTAAATTTAAATATTTTATCAAAATAAAACGGGAACAATTCTTTTCTTTTTTTATGTTTGATTTTAGGTCTCTTTGATCGCTCATAATGTATTCCTTCATCTACCGCAAGGTTCTGAGAGTCAATAAGATCAAATTGGGGTTTTTAAGGTTTTATTGTGTTCATAATACATATAATTATGCAGCCAATGTGGGGATTTGAAAATAAAAATTATTAAAGTTATAACCTATTTAAGCCATATTTTATGATAAAATTTTTAAATAATTGAAGAATTCAAGCTTAAATAGACTATAACTTTATTTTCAAATCCATTTATTGGCTGCATAATTATATATATTTATGAACAGAATAAAACCTCAATTCGATCTCATTGGCTCTCAGAACCTTGCGGTAGATGTAGGAATATACAGGTTTTTATTATGATCGATAAAAGAGACCTAAGGACCATAAAAGAATACAATAGAATAGAATAGAATAAGCTAAGAAAAAGAAAATTTAAAACTTGCACTGTTATATTTTGATAAAATATTCAAATTTACCGAGAAGAAATATGCAATACAGGATGAAAAACTCACTTGTACCTTAAAATGTAATAACAATTAATTTAAAATTTAAAGGTGTAAAATGTAAATCTGTTCCCTTAAATATTTTTCGAGTTCAGCCCGGAGCTTCCCTCGCGCGTATTTGAATGGGACAGCGCTGTTTTGCAGCCTGCTCTCGCCAGTAGGCAAAAAAACCTGCTGAGCTCTCTGAAACGAAAAGATTTTCTAAGCCGACTGTACAGCGCCGTCGCGCTTGTGAATGAGCCACATTGATGACGCTCGATTCCCCTTCGACACTCGGCGATGCGTCCGCGATAAATTCACCGGAACTTCTTCTGCCTCTTCTTCGTCGTCCTCCTCGTCGTCGTCGTCTTCTTCTTCTTCTTCTCCCGTGCGCGCTTTTGCTTTTCACAGCTGGTATTTTATATACGCGAGCAGAGCGCAGAGTCGCGCGTTTGCACAGCTGCCAGTATTTCGCACGTTTCGTCTCTCTATCTCTGCCGCCCTTCTAGTCTTCTACTCAGCGGTTTTATTTCATAAGAGCTGCTGCCGTGGCAGTCGCGCGTTGATCTGTAAGATTTGCTGATATGAACTTTCAATTACGACAAATTTCTACAGAGAAGGGATTTTTGGACAAGATTTTAGTCATGGTCAGAAGTATTACTCAATTATTTTTATAATTGTCCACTCAGAAGAAATCTAAAAAGAAATTGTACAATATCTTGGACATTAAACACAAGTCTCTCCTAGAATAAGGTGTATACTTTAAACATCTTCCATCGAAACCATACATTTCTGAGTAGTTTCATATCTGTAAATTGGCCCCCCTGATTGTATCGCATATTTTAATAAAGGAAAAATTAACTCTAAATGTGATTTTAGAGATAGACCATAAACAAATACATATAAGTTGTTCTGCTCTTTTAATTATGTAAATTTAAAGAACTAACTTAATAGACTGTTAGTTTGAGTGTTCCTTATACAATTTTACCATTCAAAGAAATAAAAAAAAATAACTTCTGTTGGAAGTTTGATCGAGAAATTAGCAGAGCCATACGCATTGCTTTGTGGTTTCGACGTTGCCTTTTTGAATGTTACGATAGACAATTAAAGAGTACAAGAATTTGTAATTTTAACGAATAATATATGATCGAATTTGTAAGATAAATATTTGATCTTGATCTTAAACCCATAAACAACACCAAATGTGAATATATATATTTTGTCATTGAAAAAGCCTCTTTTCAATACATGTAAAGCCCATAGAAAATTGAGAATTTCGAGCGTCTATGCGGAGCGGGGAGAAAAGATTTTCTCCCCGCTCCGTCAGAAACGCACTTTAAAAATTTGAAGCAGTTCATACACACACACACGCACACGTACACATGCCCAATCCCACTCATGCTCAATCATCATCCTCGCAAAGGAAAACCCGATTTTCTCTCCTTGTTGCACAATGTACTATTTTATTTAGTAAGTTTTGCTTAAGCGATCAGCACAATCCCACTCACCCCTACTTTTCGAGAATCCTAAAATGTGCTTGTCTTCGTAAGGAATGTCTATATGATTTTTACCTTGAGTATATAAGTGTCTTGATAAGTATACTGATAAATGAACCTTGCTCTATAATCTATTCCTGTGTAATAATTAGTTTGATAGGGTAGAGGCACTAGTAGTCGGCCATCTAAGGAAAAACTTGTATTCAAGCTATTGCAAAAAATTCAGAAACATCTTTGTTTATAAATTACGGATTCTATTACACTTTAAATGTATTCTAGTTTTTGATAAAATGTTTATTTTTGCTTAAAATATTTACAGGATTATTATAATATGTGTTTTAATAAAATATGACGAAAGCGCTAGTAGTCGACCACCGAAATCTAGTACTCGGCCAGGACAATTTAAGGCAATACATTGCGCTTTAAAAACATTGTTTATTCTTTTTAATAGTTTTATGATTTAAGTTTAGCTATAGAAGATTGAATAAATATTAAATGAATGAAATTAATTAAATATTAATTAATCGTAATAATCATTACAATTAAAAGTGGCTTTGGACATGGGTTATCGACCAGGCCCGGCCGACAACTAAAATTCGTCAAAAATTACAAAAATTCTACTAGTCGGACACCTTTAAGCACATATCGACAAAGATATATCGAAAAAAATTATTATTTAATGGTTCTTAAACTGTTTTAACGTCAGAATTAAATGTTTAAATGGGGGCCTGCGGCTGCTCAGTCGGTAGAGTGTCGGATTCCCACGCCGGTGACCCGGGTTCGAATCCTAGTCTCTGTCGATTGATACAAGCACCACTGTAAAAATTACATGTGCTTTGTTTACAAACACACCGCAGACCCCCGTCGTCGATTAGCACCACATGGAAGCATAAACATGGCGACGTTAAAAAAAAAAAAAAAAATGTTTAAATGGCATAGATCATTAAAAAATTATTAATCTAGCGATATTTTGTCTGCGGGTTTATTTTTTAAAAGAAAATAGCCACAGTGGCCGACTACTGAGGGGTGGCCGACTACTAGTGCCTCTACCCTATATATATAATTAATTGTTTATCCAAAAGACGATTGGTAAAATAATTTGAAGGCATATTAAAATATACCAATTGTCCAAGTCTATATGTTGGTACTACTTAAACTTGTAACAGTATTATACACTCACACGTATCAAAGATAATATCATATTCCTGTAGCCAATTTTTTCCCTCTCTATCCTACGTTTGCTTTTAAGAGTAAAGAAATATCACAAACATAAAACAGTTTATAAAGCTGTTATCAAAGCAAGTAAGTGATGGCATCTTATCATTGTGCATGTCTATTACTGTGCCACGAAATTACAAAAAAAAATATTTAAAATCAAAAAGTAAATCGACACTCAGAAAGAAGAATTTTCGAATCGTATAATCGTATAGGATTTCCCGAAATCTTGCAGCGCGGCACGATTACAATTTCCATTTTCGAGATTTCTCCTGATGGTTTGTCTGGTTCTCGGCTGCGCGCGTGTAACCGCATGCGTTTCGTGTCTCATCCCACGTGGTGCAGGCTGCGGGCGTTTAGGAAGAAATAAATTAAGCCAGTCGGCCCACGCCGACGCCGTGCGTTCTCCTCCTCCTCTTTTTCTTCTTCGTCTTCTTCGTCTTCTTCGTCTTCTTCCTTGCCGTCACCGCTGTTGATCTCTTTCTATCTCTTATACATATTTAGTCTCTCATTCTTTACCAATCTTTCTCTCTCCCTATCCCTTTGTGTTTGTTCTTTTATCTACTCTATTGTCTATTCATTTATCTTCTTCACCAAGATGTTTGCAATTGTTTTAATATACAATTCCAAATATATAATTGTTATATGTATCTCGTTTTCTATTAAGAGATAATAAGAAGTATTTCGTCTAATTTGATATTGCAATTTATTTTTAGTTAAACACAAAATTAGCTAGACTGTAAATCTTTAATCATATAGTTTCATTATTATCTATTCAACACTAAAGTAGGTTTACCTCTCATAGACAATTCTCATAAATACATGGATTACGCAAAAATAATATAATATATTGAACAAAAAAAATAGTACAATAAAGTAAAACGTAGTTAACAAGAAAAGAATATATATTATGTCTAAATTGTAAATATAACTGTCAGCCAGCATTACTTATTTTTAATGAAATATATATTATTTTATCTTGCGATTTCGGCTTAAATTCTATTTCCATACGATTTCCGAGAAAAAGTTACAGCACGAAGCAAAACGATATTTCAGCCTGTTTACTAATGAAAGTAAGCTGCGCCCTTCAATTTTCTCCAATACATTGCGTTTACTTTATCCGGTAAATATCGTTATTTAAACTCCACGATAAATTTTGGCGCTCGCCTTTCGAGCCTTCCTATACCTACGGTAGGACAAAAATATCGTCCTCTGTCCCGCATAATTTTTAGTTTGTACGTTCGAGATCCTTTAAAAATGCATACCGCGCTCGTCTCCCCTCCCCTCCTCTCTCTCTCGCTCTCTCGAGTAAATCCACTTTGCCTCGGGCGAAATACAATGGCAATCGTCGTCGTCCTACGTCCAGTCGTGTGGAAAAAAGAAAGGGAGAAGCGTAATAAACTCTCGGATTTGTCGTCCACGCCAACTTTTAAATAACGCGCGCGTCCCGAAAAGCCAAACATGCACGACAACGACGACGACTTCTCTTCTCCTTCACGTGAAACTGATCTTATCGACCTCGTCAGTCGTATTTTGCGAGATCAAAATCCGAAAACAAGATTTTTTTCCCTTTTCCTTTCTTTTGCACCTAGTGCGAAGTAGCAGTAGCAAAGTGATTGATCGCTTTAAAATATGGTAAACCAAAACCCAGTTAAGAATCTAATCATGAATCTGCATTTGAATTTGAATATTTTATTCTGCATATTTCGCTTAAAGGGAATACATTGTATTACATCCATTTTGTCGATAATTTTATTTAAAATCTAAGTATAAGATTTTTATAAGAATTTTTCCTGATTAGTAGTTAATTACTATTTAGAAAATTATATTATGTATTTTTAAAGTACCTATTTCTGTTTTTTCATTTGATTAACGTAACATTTGAAAACTGAATAGAGAACCACATACTAGAGAGCTTGCATGGGTTTTACTCTGGTAAAAATTTAAGCTGGTTTTTAGCCAGAAATTATTAAGTAAAAAGCCGCTTAAAAAGACATTATTTTTAACTAATTTCTAGCTGATTTCTAGTTATTACTCATACATTTTTGTATACGTTATTATTTAAATGACGATAGTGTAGAACGACACAGAATCAATAAAGAAAATGAAAAATAATAATTTAAATAATAATTTACATAATTAATCTATTAGCATAAAATTATTTTCACAAAGTTTATTTATTTGTACAAACTTATTATTAGAAATTTGAGGTTAAGCCTCTCGCAGCTACCGATGTACAAGGATTTTCTTTCCAAAACGGCGATTGTTGTATCTTCTTCAATATTAAAATTGATGTATTATTATTTAATGCATTTTGAAATAAATAATAGTTGATTAGTACATATACTATAAATATATCGAAGAAAAATAATTTAAAGTTTGTTTTGGTTATCATGAAGCTTTAATCATCATAAAGGGTCCTTAACTAGAAATCAGCTAGAAATTAGCTAGAAAGAAGCTTATTTTTAGTTAATAAATTTAATTAAAGATTAATACGTTGACCAGCCGAACTGGCCTAGTTTCTGTCAGGGTAATACCACAGTATTTTTAACACTGAGAATCAATGAACTAACATGAAAAGTGAAACATTGAATGTTTGATATTTATATGCCTTATTTATTTATTTATATAACGGATTGAAAACAGTACTAGCAACATAGTGGCTAGCTACACACAGGGGCGCTAGCTTTGTGATGTTCGGCGGTCGTATTGACGAAAAAATGTTACTATCAATAAATAAATAAATTAATAAATAAATAAGTCATGTTAAAAAAACTATCTTCGGAAATTTATGATTTTTATTTTGAAACATATTATTGAATAAAATTAAAATAAATATATGCATGCAAGTTCTTTACAGTAAACATGCTTGCAAACAATATCAGTTGATATTAAAATTTTCAATTCTGAAGATACATAATAGTGAAAACCTAAATGTCTATTCATTGTCCAGACCTACGTGCTTTCTTCATTTAAGAAAGACTAACAAATAGTTATTTAATTATTTAAGAAAATGTTAGGTGTTATGATAATGACTATATTTTTGTCGCCATTCTGGGCGTCTCTACGCTGCACTTATAAGTGCTTCTTCCTGTTTTGTATTCAATCGTGATTATTGTTTTAGTATGTTTACACTTTGTGCTGCGCAACAACGTGCAAGAGCTAATAAATCTCCATTCGGTCTGAGTTAGGTTATTTCGGGTCGATGTTGAGTTGGGTCTAGGCCTAAACTTGCCTCAAACGTGAAGTCGAATTTATGTTTGGTTACGGAACTCAAGAGCGTAAAGAAGCTGGAGTTAGGATAAAAAAATGAGGAATCGGGCAAGAAAAAAGAAGGAAGATAACGGTTAAAAAAATAAAATAGATAGTTTTTTGGTATTTAAATTGAAAGCGAAGCCCGTCGGCGGAGACGGCAAAACTGCGCTTGGACGAAAAGAACGTGCCTCGCAAGAGTAGAGAGAGGAAGAGCTCTTGCCAAGAGGACCAAGAAGTTGTGCGCAGAAGCGCGTCCGCCCTTCGTTATAATGCACACAGCCTCTCTCTTTCTCTCCTTCTCTCTTTCTCTCTTTCTCTCTTTCTCTCTCCATCCTACAGAGAAGGAGCGGATGAAATCGATCTGGTAGCAAGGCAGCAGCAGAGGAAAAGGGAGAAAAAAGGCAGCAGCGCGCGTCTGTAAAGGGAAGATAAAAATGGAAATAAGAGACGAGTCTCGGCCGTGACTAGTTTGCAATTTTAATAATCCATCGAGCAGCGGCTCATCTCTCTTCCTCTCTCTCTCTCTCTCTCTCTCTCTCTCTCTTTCTCTTTCCGAGGATGCACTGCACTGCGCTCTGCTGTGCTCCCCGCTCCTTTTTTTCCTCCGCAGGGTGAAATTTATGAATGGAGCGCGCGCTCGCCTCGGCCTTACGCTGCAGGTTCTCTCTCTCTCTCGCTCTCTCTCTCTCTCTCTCTTGCTTACGAGCGAATGCACGGGGGACCAGGTGCCTGCCTACTGTGGGATGGGGGAAGAAACTTTCTTTCTCTCTCTCTCTCTCTCTCTCCTGGTCCCTTGTCTTGCACCTGCATCTATATGGTAATACCCTCCACGCTGTGCGCAAGCGACCGAGAGCTGCCGCTGCTGTTGCTGCAGTTGGAGAAAGACGTATGTATGGATGTGGAGGGTAAAAGTAAAGAGGTAGAAGAGAGAGAGAGAGAGTAGGAGTAGGAGTAGAAAAAGAAGCTATTAGTGAAGAGCGGAAAAATACGCTGTGAATGTGTATCTTGAATAGGTTTTTGATTGAAGAGTCTATTGATTTTTGGCAATATTTTTATTAATTTGCGGTCATCCAACAAGAGAAATGGTCTCTTCAACCACAAAGAATAATTTATGAATATAGTTACGAATAAAAACTATTTCTATCGGAAGTAGAAATTTGCTTAAGTTGCCAAAATATTTGCACAAGATGACCAATGGCTTTAGCTGCACACGACTAGTGTCATTGTTAGACTTTCCAGCATAATATTTGCTAGCTTAGTGAAAGGATCTGCTATTATAACAGAAAATTCTGCTATCGCGGTACTTTGTTGGTTGTTCATACTTTTGAGAATTGATAAAAATGCTTTACAGTCAGACCTCGCGCACTGCAATCTCGAGTACTGAAATACCCCGAGCATTGAAATACAGGTCGACCCTGATTGGTTGTCCGAGAAGTTAACTAACGTTAGGTTAGCCAACTCCGATCGCACGTCATTGGTTGGGAAGCGACCAGTGCGCGAGGTCCCCTGCATCGAGTTTTTTCACTGAGGGGGATTAATCAATAATAATTAAATTATATGAATTTTCGTATCAGTCTAGCTGAGTTTGTGTTTACGTTGATAACTAAAAATAAATTTTAATACCTAGTTATACTAAATACTTCTTACTTCTTATTTCGTTGAAATTGTTTATTAAAGCAATTTTAAACAGCTTAGTGAAGAAGCTAGATGAATAGACAGCTAAGAGATTCAATAGAATACATAATATAGTGTTTCGTTATTAACATTACCTGCTATTGTCAATTACAGTACTGAATCACGATTAAAGCGAACCTTATACGCATTAAAAATGCATTGAAATTCAGCAGTTTTCCAAATGCGCGAAGACGTAAACGACGAAAGATACGAGCGTAGAAAAAAAGGGCAACAGCAACGGTAGTAAGAAACAAGTGGGGGTCCCAGTTTAATTAAAAGAAACGCAGAGGACAAGTTGGGCAAGAACGCGAGAGAGTAAGAGAGAAAGAAATAAGCCCTCTCGGACAGAAATATTACGAGAATGGTGAACGACTTGGTTGTTAAATGAGTGTCGTGGGCATTCCGGCCGGCGTGGGTTTCGGACAAGAGAGAGAGAGAGAGAGAGAGAGAGAAGGAGAGAGAAGGAGAGTGGCCATTGTCCACTCGATTGGCGCTTAGCTTATTCGTATGGCAGTCTCCTTACGAGTCTGCTTTTTGATCGCGCTCGTGCGCTGTTGCTGCTGCCCACGACTCGCTCGTTTCTTCTCTCTTTTCTTCCTTCTTCCATTCTTTTCTTCTCTTCTCTCCTCTACTCTACTCTTTCCCATTCTCATTCTCGTACGTTATATTATTTTTGTCTTCTCTTATTTGAAATTAGGGCCCATGAACT
The DNA here is from genome assembly GCA_949152435.1 of Gastracanthus pulcherrimus. Classification (NCBI taxonomy): domain Eukaryota; kingdom Metazoa; phylum Arthropoda; class Insecta; order Hymenoptera; family Pteromalidae; genus Gastracanthus; species Gastracanthus pulcherrimus. The sequence goes on from OX424574.1 coordinate 39,075,035, forward strand.
GCACTCGAGAGGAGCGAACAAGTTTCAAAGGACGGTAACGTTTCGTTTCTCTCGTCTCTTTTTTTTGCTTTCTCTCGACTTCCTTCGGTGCTCTTTCCTATACTCATCTCTCTCTTTCTCTCTTTCTCGCTTTCTCTCTTTCTCTCTTTCTTTTTCTACACTGCGCAGTCAGCAATTTCGTAGAGAGGAGAGTATCATTTTTTAATTGTCGTCTTTGACTTATCGCCGGATTTTTAAGAATGAATCTCGAAGATGAAGCATCGTAGAGAGGAGAATCTTTCTATGCAAGTACTTGGCATTGCAATTTTACGTAGTGTTTTGAGTGTCTTATTTATAATTTTCACTCTGAATCTTCGGGTTGGACACGGCTGTGTCTATTATTGTCTCTCGCAATGTGTGATACACGGCTCTATATTTATATGGAAAAAGATTTAATCAATTCAAACTGTTCAAGCAAGTATTTAAAAAACTGGCATTTACTGAATCATATATTGCATCTACAAATAAATAGCTATTTTAGATTCCTTACATTACTTAGGATTTTAAGAAGAAGATTCTACTTTTTAGGTAGTTTTTTCGTCTTTTTAAAAAGCTATTCTAGTGCATCTGAGAAAGCCATTCTAACATTTTATTTTTTCTTCGTGATACAATCTGCAGGCTGATACTTAGAATATAGTTCTCTAGTACCACAAAATGAAATCCAGTACCCGTAGATTGATCTTATAGGCCATAGAACCTGATATACAACTAGAAACGGTAACATTGTCCATATGCTCAATGTTAAAATTTTTGTATATGTAGATATACTAATAATGTTGATAAAATATGCTGTATTTACAATATAGAGGTCCATTTGATAAAACTACGGGTATTGGGCTTCATTTTAAGGTACCAGAAATCGATCCCCTAAGTTTCATAAAAAACCGTTACCCGAAGATCTGACACTTTTCCTTGTGAATCGAAACTGATTTACAAGTTCAGACTTAGTAATTTTGAAACATTCTTTATTAATTGTTAGAATAACTTGTATTTTATAGTCATGAATAATTAGTAGAGTATCGTTATAAAATTAGTTTACTGTTTTTCGAGACAATTTAGATTACACTTTTCTAAATGCGCCATAACTAATAAATCAAATAATACTTAGTTATGAACCCTTTATCAATCAAATGATTTCATGATCTTTGATCTTGACACTATATTCGAAAACATATTTATCTCAGATCGCAATATTTTGTGTACCACAATACACTGCACTTGCAAGTAATACACGCGTTTGTGCGAATATATTTACCGATCAAATGAAAATAAAGAGAAAAAGGCGCAGGAAAGAGGAAGAAAGAAAAAGTTCGTTCGAGACATGGGTGAATTTTCATTTGTAATTTACAGCGTGTCAAGGATCGAGGAAGAGAAAAAGAAAGAATCATCGCCGCCATACGGGCACGTCGATACGCGACGATGACGACGGACGTATAGGTATATATAAACTCTCTCTCTCTCTTTTTCTTTCTTTCTCTCGGAGTCACATCACCTTTATCATTCTTGGTGTGACAAAACAAATTTACAGTCGAAATTTCGTCGAGACCCCCTGCCGGTGACAACCGGCATTCCGTCTGTATACAACTCTCTCTCTCTCTCTCTACTTCCTTCGAATACTTCTGGTTTTATTTTAGTTTCACTTCTCTTACAGTCTGGGCAGGATCTTTGTGTACGTAAAGAAAGAAATATCGCAGTGTTTTCGAGAAAATGTTGGTGAAACGGCGGAGCTGGTGCAGTCGAGTCGATCACATTCGTTTCGAGCTAGCGAAAATTAAAAATTCTGTGAATATTTATTTTACTATATACAAGATTGTATTTCAGAATTATGACTACGAAGATAACGCTAAAAGCCATCTTCTGGTATATGGATATATCTTTTATAGTAATAGTTTATGAATTAACCAAACGAAAACCGTGTTAATTGATGAGCCACTTTAACTCCCTGCGAACAGGTTATCCTCTCAAGAATTGCCTCCAAATGTACATTTTCATTGCAGCATTTGAAAATGAGCATATTTATTTTATGTTGTACTAGACGTCTTCAGCTATAATTTGCGACAAATGACGTCTCATTCGTGTATATATTAGTTTGGATGAGATATCTCAGTCCTATCCTTAGCAGACAGGTTAATAAACGACTTGACTAAAAAATACAATTTTCATCATTAAATAATACATAATTCACGTTCGTGTAAACTAAGAATTCCAAAGTTGAATTATCATGCAGGTGTGCCCGATTATCGCTCGCAGCCAGAAAGCCTATATATATGAAAAACCCACGCACCTGGAAGTCGAGCCCACGCGTTTCCGAAAATCTCCAAGAACATTCACCGCGCAACGTATCGACATAACTTACAGCCTGCAGCAGCCTTGTAAGGTGCAGCAGCGCGATGCTTTTTTTGCGGCGAAAGCCGAATTGTTGTCGTGAATGAAGTCGCGCGAGAGGAAGCGCACGGCGATAAAGATAGCGGTGGTCCGACTTATTCCATTGAAAGGTATAAGAAGAAACAGTGGGAGGGGGTGGGGGGGTTTGAGATTCGCGAGGGATTAACGAAGGTCGCAAATAAACGAGCCGGGGCAGACGAGTCTGAGAGCGCGCGTGGGCGCGCGATGTCGCGGGCGCCTTTTATGCAGCGCGCTCGGCCGCCTGCAGCGATCGCGCGACAATTGCTCGCGGAGATTAAAGTTGATGAAAATGCCCGTTTAAATGTACGTGTAGCGAATGTATAATGTTTGTATAAATGAATTATTGCAAATTTCTTATGTTTATTTTATTTTAAATTGTTTTACTTTATATGATGGACATCGATGCTCATCTTCCTTGATTATACTTCATACAACATTACATATATTAAGATCGAGTTTAATATTCGTCAGCTATAGATCTGGATGTACCAGGGAATTTTTTGTCAAAAAAATCCGACTGGCAGAGATTCAAACCCGTGTCCTAAACAATATTAATCTAATAACACTGTGTCTAAATTAGATCTAATCAAATATTGATTATTAGAATGCATTAGAGTACTAACTATTATTATTTGTTCTTTTGAATTATAGTAAATACAGTTGAATCCGTTTATAACAAACTTTTGGTTGATCTCAATGTAAAAAACGTACAAAATTTGGCGCCCAACGTGTGGCACTTTCATCCCTGAGATTCGTTGTTTAGTGGGTGAGAAAAATAGAGTTGTTTCATTTCACTGATTTAAATTTGTAAAATAAGTCACGATTAAAAACAATAGCGACACCTGCTAGAGCTGTAATAAAGTTCAAAATGAAAATTATATTCTGTGTATGAAACGCAGAACAGTGTACTAAAACGATATATCAATATAAAAGATTTATTATTTTTCAATAAAATATGATTATTATATATTCTTTTTTTTCAAAACAAAGCTGGAAGACATCCTCTCGTTCTATTTCCAATTCAGCAAAAATCAGATTAGCCTAGTGTACTTCATCCAACACCCCTTAAGCACGAGCCGTTCCGTCCACGCGACTAAAACGTGTCAGTCCCTGTGCTCCGCGGTACATCCTATCCTGCGGTCTACTCGTCGATTGTCATAAAAATACCCGCGATATCGAGCTTCGCTGCATAATAAAAGCGCGCGCCCGAGTTGACTCGCGCTGCAGAGAGAACTGCAGGGGCCGCACGATAACTATAATTGACACTCTCTCGGCGGCGACGGCGGTGCATCGAGCGTCCTGCTAATTAGCTTCCGGTCCAATTTCCAATCTCTCTCCCTCTCTCTCTCTCTCTCTCTTGAGCTGTGTGAGGCGCGCATAAATTATTTATACCGTCGCGAGGCGAGCGCGCGAGAGAGGAGGTCAGGTGCTGCTGCGGCTGCTACAGCATCGAGACCTCGCCTTATAAATTCTCGAGGTTATCGCGCTTGCGGGCTGCTTTCTGCTCTGCTCTCTGCAGGCACGCGCGATTTCTCCATGTACGCGAGCGTAAACGAGCTGCCTGGACTTTTTTTCTTTCTTTCTTTTTGTTTTTAATTTTCCGTTTATTTTACAGTGGCTTCAATTTTCAATGCTTATGGTTCGATGCTGCGTCGAGCCTTCAGTGGTGGCAACTCGTGGTCGACCGTGCAAACTGTGACTTGGATGGGAAACGAGTAATTTTCTTATTGAGAAAGCAGTTTCACGATTATTGATGTTAGGATAAATTTACCCTCGTGTTTATTCTTTTTTTTTCTATGACGACGTTATAGAAGTTTTGTCCCTAAATATGTACTAAATTTTTGCAAAATATACTATTATACACTATTAACGTAAAAAAATATTGCTAAACTGTTGCCATAAGATCTTTAGTTAAAATTGACGACAGTGCTTCTGTGCTAACAGTATAAGTTAATCTTAAAGTAGCTAGATTTTTGTTTATCATTTTCGGTGATGTGCTTAAACTAAATATATCTGTTAAATCACTATCATGTACTGTCCAATATGGCAGCTGCATACCCCAATAATATGGACCTGCAATATATAAATATTGCTATCAGATGAGTGTGGATAGCGTTGAGCGGAAAATATAGACATACTCTGACTTATCCGCCTCCCCGTTTTAAAATTTTCTCTGTTCATATGAATCGTAATAGAAGATATGCACATATGCGCAGAACTGTTTCGATTAGACGATATCGACAATTTATTGAATTTTTATACTTTTAAATAGTATATATAATAAAATTGTACTAATATCTTATACCTAACATATAGCATTAACAGTGTAAATGAATTTTAGAAATTATTTATGTATTGCGCTCTCATAATTACAACAATTAACTTATTTTAATAAAATATCGCTTAAATTTCTATCAAGGAAGATTAAAGAATACGAAAATTAACCTTAATATGAAAAATATAATTTTTGTGTTATTATGTTAAGAAAGATATATACTTACATATGCAATCATTCTGGGCTGACTAAAACTGTAAGTTTCTTGTAATATTACGATCATTTTTAGTTATTGCCATGTTTATTTTTTAAGTGAAACAGAAGTCTTGGTTTAGTTACCCTTTTAGTCTAGGCACCTGGTAAGAACTAGTGGCCGACTAGAAGTCATTTTTGCAGGGCATTTTCACCAGAATGTTTGTTATTGGGAAGTCAAAAACATAAGGAAAGCCTGGTTAAAAGCATGGGCCTCTATTCAATAAATCAGACTTCCACCAACTTCTGCACATTTTTCTATAGTTACCTGAGGAAGGTAAACCAATATATTTCCTATTTTATTGAACTACGAGACTACAGTGTGAGGACACTAACGGGTTACCATCAAAAGCACATTTCATATTTCTCAAAAACACCTAGTTCTTATCAGGAGCCTCCTATGAAAATTAGCGATTCTAAGAATTCCAGAACTACAAATTTTTCAGAGGATTTATGTGAACTGAAATGTGTTAGTCTTCATATAAGGGACGTCGATAAAGCCATAAGAACAAATGTCAACGAAAACCCACGCACAAGTCCATCCCGAATACCGAGCACTTAGCCAAAGTTCGTGTCCATAATGAAACTAATTCAAAAACCAAGAAAGAGAGAGACAGATCCTTTATATTACAGTGTCTTTTTGTCTCTTTAGCACGCCGGAGAGAAAAGCGCTTGTGTGCACAAGAAAGAGATATAAAAAAAGAAAGAGATCGCTGTGGGGGCAGCGTGGGCCGCTGCTAAGGTGCAGCCCTGGGGGAGCAACAGCTACGACAGCAGAAGAGCGTGGGCCTTTTGCGTCGATCCATACTCACCTCCTCTCTCTCTCTATATATATATTTCTCTCTCTTCTACCTTCCTCTCTGCGAGCACAGCGACTTCGCGTGGGCCGCGCGTGAACGGATCTCCGCTCTTGTACACGCCGGGAATGCATGGGTGCGCGCGCGAGATTTCGCTGCTTTTCCGCGACGGGGGCGATTGCGCGCGGACCCCACACGGAAACTCGCATGTGCATGCCGCGATCGGAATAAATTATCCTTTGCACGCTTTTATTACATATATGCGCGTGTGCGTCTATGATGTTTTATTACATATAAGGGGGGCATCGACTCTGTTTTTTAAATTGTTCGTATTAATTATTTATCAGCGTTCTCAAAATGTTGTAGATAATATGACGATAAATAGAAATCATATATAAAAAATTATTTTGCTCGTGAAGTATAAAGAAACGAAGCTTATTTTTAGATATTGGGTACGCTGGTTCCACCAGATTAATTAATTAATTAATTGCAGTTTACGTTACGAAAAAATTCGATAACATGGAAACATCAAAATACATTATTTATTTACATGTAACTGAAAATTCAAGTACAAATAGTCGAGACACAAAAAAAATATATAATCATTAATGACCATATTACCTGAATGTTCAGTAACTCATTAAATTTTCAGCTGTATTTATTTCCCAAGTACGTCACTAAATATCCACTTGACAATTCAAGCAGATAATATCAAGAAGAACTATAATTTCAATTAATTACTGATAATTCCGGCACATTCTCATGAATTTTTATACACTTTTGTCTGGAAAAGTAAATTCTAATATTGACTCTTCTGTTATACGTAAATAAATAAAGCATCTTGTACGATGATATTGAGTTTCTTAGTTATATACATAAACCGACATTTAATTCAACGGTATGCTTGAATTATCTATGTACAGTATAAGTGATCATTCAGTGACGTACTTTGAAGAACTTTTGGTTGTGCAAGTATAACGTTCGACTAACAATTTTAACAGTGATATTTGCATGGGCAAAGAATTTGCATTTTTTCCTATAACAGCGGGCTTTTTGACGACTATAGTCGCGTTCAGCCGAGCGTGATGTACGGGGGTGTAGCGAGTTTATTAGACGAGTTTAGCGCGCCCGCGCACACTCGCGTGGATCAAGGAAGTTTATTCAGATTGCGCGAGATCGGTTTTATATGGATATGCGCGCGAGCGAATCGTGGGCGCGCTGAAAGTCGATTCGAGCGCTAAATTGTTGCGCTTTATGTAAGAATTTCGTCGTCGTCGTCGTGGCGGCGTTGGTGTGTCTTTTTACGTTGACTTTTGGGCGCGGAGATCGCGTTTACATGGCTGGTCGGGATTTTTTTTCGATTGTACGTACGCAGCCGCTTTATGGACGTGTGCGCGATTCGCAGCTTTGAATGCGTACGAAATGCAATAACTGTGTTTCTCTAGATGAAATGACACGATCGATCGGTAATCCTGTATTTTATGGAAGGAAATTCATTATCGATGCAAAACTATATTCTTATCCACGTTCAATTTCTTAGTATTGAAACTTATTGAAATAGAGTAATAATTGAGCTTTCCTCTGCAGCGATCATTTGAATAATATAGAGAAAATATTGATAAATTTATATTTGTACGTATTATTGATTTGTATGCGGTATAATCTGATAAAATTTCATTTATAAATGAAATATTCACTGAGAAAAAGGATTTTATGCATAAAACACATTATTGAGCATGACTGAGACAGCGGATAATATTATAAAAAGATAAGCGTTCGATTCAGGATACAATTAAAATGTAAGACTATTAATGAGAATTATTTTCTTTTTCTTTTTATATAATTATTGTTCGAACAATTTTCTTAATTGAATCTTTTGGGAATTCTGATAACGGCATTCTACTCTGCGGAAAAAAATCATATGGAAAGTTTTATATGACATATTTTTCTGAAAATACGTTACTTAGAGGGAGATGGGAGAATTTTTTAATGACCCCAAACCTGTAAATAAATAGGACATTTTGAATGTTTTTTGCGATTATTCTATTTATTTATTATTAAGTTTCATTTTCTGCAATCTATATATTACTGTATACAATGTAACTTTTTGGTCGTTCAAAATAAGTATCCATCGTCTCACGTTTGACCTACCATCATTTGGGCTTGGAAGAGAAAAGGTGAAAAAATTGTAGTTTACAAATTATTCACAACTACTTATTATAGCAAACTATTAATCGTGGTAACGCTGAAATTTAACTTATCGGTTTTTATCTGTAACTTTTAATTTTTAACTTTCTTAATTTTTAAATTTTCTTAGTAACTGTTATTGGTCAAATTTAGTTGTACATAATGCGTACTAGAAAACGCTAATGCATTTTTTGCAACAGATATTATTTTACTAGTAATCATAAAAGTAATCCTTTTTCTCAGTATCATTGGTGAAAGTTAAAAACATAAATCTTTCATTATTAACATTTTAAAAACAATTTTATTTGAAAAGGCAGTTTTCTCATTCAACTCGAGAAATCGCCGACAATCTTCTCAGCCACTTCCAGTTTCCTCAACAATCCGCATTGTTGGCTTATCAGCTTTTTCTGTTTCCGTCACAGCCGCGAGGCATCGCTCGCTAAAGGCTCTCCCCCGATAACATCTCATATCCTGACGATTCTGCATCCATGGAATGTTGGGTGTGCCAAGCGTAGGAATAATTAACGAATACATTAACATACAGACAAATGCAGAGGAGTCAAAATTGAAGTTATTGGGATTTTTATGTTTTTGTTAATAAAAATTTATTTATTTGAAATGTCCGAGATGAAACGTATTGTATCTTTAGGAAATGACGAATAAACTGTCTCAATTTTGAGATATTTGAGGTGTTAAGCAAACCCATATACGCAATGTATTTATGATACTAGAAATAGTACCAATTTTTCCTACTCCATTTACTTTTGTGTGAATTTCGTGAACTTTTACTACCAGCCATAGATCCGCCTTTGTTTATTATATGGATACATCATAGCTTTGAAATACGACGTACGTATTTCAAAGAATATGATGATCAAAAGATTATTTCGATTCAAAATTATAATCGACCAACAGTCTACTAAAAATTATATTGAAAATTATTTATTTAAAAACAAATTACCAAAATAAGTTGAATTTCTATTATTTTAATAACACTGATCCTCATAAAGATCCGTTTTCCATAGGTGTTCTCCTTGTTAGTCCCTTATTTACAATTTGTACAAGTCGTGAATTCATTACTTCGAATAATGTGTATATTTATACTAATATTAATTCAGTGATTCTTTAAGCATTCATCCGGATAATAAACTTTCAGGTAAAAAAGAAACGATTCACGCTTCTCAAATCCGTCCATGCACAATAATACCACAAAACCCCAAATCAGTTGCAAGGCCGATCCACCACGCACACGCATACTCAAAGCTCGCATCAAGCGCGCTAATCTACGACGGTAATTTCCTCGGTGAAGCGCCCGCACCGCGTCCTGAAATTTCTCGCGGCGATCGCGCGCGGGCAAACGAGAACGAGAAAAGAAAGCACTCGCTCTCCTCTCGCGTACGTCCCACGTAGGATACCTTGTGCTCCGCACGGCGAGGACGTGTCGACGACGAGGACGACGACGACCACGCGAGGAGAGGAGAAACTCGACCGCGGCATTTATCGCGCCTCTCTCTCTCTCTCTCTCTCTCTCTCTCTCTCTCTCTCTCTCTCTCTCTCCCATTCTTCTCGCCTGTGTACCTATATATATCCTTCTTTTTTCTTTCCGCCTGCGCCTTTTTCCGCGTGTGTCTTCTCTTGTGTAGGTATATATACCTATACGCCTGCTTCAGCCGCCTACTCGCTGCTTTCTCTCTCTCGTCTCTTTTCTCCTCGAGGCTGCGTTGACGACGGCGGCGGCGGCAGCGGCAGCTCTTGCGTATACCGTGTTATACGTATGCAAGCTGATCGGCCGTTTGTCGTGTAGCTTATGCTCCTCGTATATAATCTTTTGTCTTGACGTCGAACGTTACTTAACGGCCCTCTAATTGTTCATTACTCGGAAATATACGCTCTTGCGGAGAGAGCATTGGGATGTATATATACATGGCACGACGAGGTTGATGACTTTCTATTGCTTCGAGACTCGTTGAGCTGTAGCCCCGTCTCGAATGTCTTTAGATCGTTTAGTTGGACGATTATTGGCAAATACAACAGCTGCAGGCCGGCATTTTAATTTATTTATAAAGTTTAACGCCTTCGATCACAGCATACTACCTTATAACGGGCATTATGGGGGCAGGCCTCGCTTAAACCATCATTCTGAAAATTCTTATGCTATCAATACTTAATAATATCTTAAATTCTACCGCTGTAAAGCCTCAAAATCTTGATCCTACACATCACAATAAATCACTATTTTCAATAGCATATTTATTAAAGGAACTTGGTTCCTCACACGATTCTAGGTGACATGATAAACGAATAATTTTTTTCCGACGGTTATTCGACTCCTTTTGATATTGTCACGTGTATGATACGTATTACGAGAAAGAATGTGTGATAGAAATCTGTAGCATTTTTGTATTTTTATCTTTCGGCGTTCTATAACTGAGGCGCTTAGTTGCCAAGGGGTACAAAGTGACTTTTTGCATAAATTTTATTCATTTACATCGTACTTATACATTTCGATGGCATACCAACAAACAAGCTAACAGAAATATATCTGTTTGAATGTCGAAAAAGTATTGTATCTCAAAATGTTACTTTTACCCCTTGGCAACCAAACGCTGCAAATCAAATATATTAATAATAATAAGTCTCTATCAAAAAGTTTCAGTTTTTGCATCTCAATAAACATCCTGTAAGCGACAGTAAAATCTTTAGGTTGTTGTTGGATTCAGTAGTAAAATATATCTATATATTACATTGATATAGATAATCCAACAAATGCGTCGCCACTGGTATCGGTGCAGGATGCCTATATCTATCATAAATACCAATTCAGTACTTCTTAAGAGAAAAGTCGTGAAAGAAAGAGTTACTAATTATTGCAATAACTATCCATTATAAATGTAGAGCGAAAGATAACAATTGAAAATTTTCTTGAATAATCCCTAATTCATTAAATGATTTTTACAGACAAAAAATACTGTACTCTTGCATAATTCGTAAGAACCTTAACCCATAAAGTGGAAAGAAATAAAATAAAAGAATTGATCTTGCATCGATACTAAACCACGATTCTCTCGTTTTTCTCTTATTGCAGTTCGTCGACTTGGGAATCGTGACGAGCATAGAATTCAATCACAAGACCGTGGAGACGGCGCGCAAGGGCCAGGAGGTATGCATAAAAATCGAGCCCATACCCGGTGAGGCGCCCAAGATGTTCGGCCGGCACTTCGACGACAAGGACATGCTCATCAGCAAGGTACGTTACGCATACTACTTATTACATGAACATTACAATTTTATACGAGTAGCATCATGATTTTTATATTCTTGTAATATTACATTTATCATTCTTTGTAAACGTATAATGTTAAAACAATCAAGTTTAGATTGCTACAAAGAGGAATCTATAAATAACAAGTAGAACAAGTCCCGTATGGTAAGACCAGTATGATAAACATATTTTTCGTGTAATAACGCTACGGGAATTGTATAAATCATTTATGTTGCCAATGTTTATTCGCAATTTTTAAAGGAAAAATTATAAATTACATCTTTTCAATTAATCATATCATCATTTTAAAACATCGATAACTTTATTTCTTCCTGATATATAAAATAAATAATGACAGAAATCACAGCATATTCTGCAAACACCGAGAGAAGTATTTAGTAAAATTAACTAAATTGTAACTAAATATCTTGTATAGAAATTTGATACATCTAATAATTTTGGTAACATTGACTAAACTTACAGTTACCTTACCTTTCTTGACTGATCGTCTATCTTTGTCACACGTATAGACCAATACGCAATTTACTATTTAGGACCTTCAAAATATTTTTTATTTATTTTTTCAATCTGTTTTAATAAACCTACAATTGTAACCCTGTCATTCGGAAACAGAAGTCACGTAAATTTAGTGCAAACGATTACGCTAAATAGTTAAGTATATCAACTTATGTGCTTCGTAGAGTCCCTAACCACTTTCATTGGAATATAATGACCAAAGTTTTACAAGAAAAATCAAAATAATTGTGTATTCATCCTTCTCTCGGTGAAATAACATTCATACGATAGCATAGTCAAAGGGAAAAACGTGCATAAAAGCAGTATATATATATACTAAACTATGCACAGTAATATATAAAACTGGTATTCCGAGATACTAGCCATGCTACTGTAAAAAGTAAGGTACAATTCCTTAAAAATCCAAACTACATTATTACACAAAATGCATATTATCCCTGCACATTCAACAAACTTAACGCAACACTATACAAATTCTCTCAAGTCCAAATTGTAAATGTCACTCAACGCTCGTTACTCAACGTCTTACAAGCACCGTTTACCCAACAATCAGGAAGTACATACGTACACACCGCTCGGTCTTTTCGTCCACGCAAAAAGACGAAATTCGAATTTGCCTCACGTGCGCGTCGCAGCTGGCACTACAACTAGAGAGAGAGAGAGAGATAGAGGTAGCATTTGCGCAATGGCGCGAGTCGGCGCGCGGATGAATGGGCATTGGCTGCAGTGCTCGCGTTTGCAGGCCTCGAGTGCAGATCGAACGTGAATCGGCGATCGTGAATGATCGCCTCGACGAGTCCCGCCGAGGCTCGCTAGAGCGCGCTGCGAGAACCGTACAACGACTGTCTGCCGTATATATCTTTTGCGCGTATAGAGCGCGACCTTGCGTGGAGTGCGCGAGCCGAGCTCTGCTCGATGTGTATGTATATAGTTGTGAGTTACGACGAGCGCGCGCGGGGCTGTATACGTAATGTATACGCGCGCCATTCAAGCCGTTGTCGCGCGATTCGTCAATGAATCGCCCGTCGCGATCGACGCTTTTTTTTCTCCTTTTGTTCTTTTTTTTTCCCTCTACGCGCTTTGTCTTTTGTGCTATTGACTTTTGTCGCGAGTATATTGTACTTTTGTTCGCTGTAGTTTCGTTGTAGGCAGGGGGATAGTTGGAGGAAAGAGTTTTGTACTTGGGATGCTTGACGTGTGTTTTGGGATAGAGTATATTGTGGAGAAATTTCGATGATTTGTATAATAAACGAAACAGGAGATTTCATTATAGTTAATTGTCGAGTGTCTTTTTCTTTTTTTAGAGATGAATTCATTTCTAATCGGTTTGTTGAGAATTTGTACTGAAAGAAAGTGGTACTAAAATCCAAGCTATATATATACACAAATTTTAACGTCATTTTATGGGGGAGGTGGAATTTGCGAGTAACGTTACAGAAGGTTACGGGGAGGAGAGAAGGGTAAAAAATACTGAATATTAACGTTATGTAATGTGTGAATGGCCCATTATATTTAAATGAACTAGTTGTAGTGTGCGATATACGTAGACTAAATTTTTTGGATTAAAATGTTTATCCCAAAAATTTTAGAGAGTAAAGAAGAAGAAATTATTAAAGATCTGTAGTGATGGTGTCCTATTGCTAATTTTTGTGCCTTGAACCTCACTTTTGAAACCACATCTTTCCATCTTGTACGTGGTTATCTCGGTTCTCTTAGCCGCGATGTAATTCTCTCGTATGCTGCTTGTCGATTATTCTATTGGCTGAAGTTTTCTCCAACTCCGCATCCTTCCTCTTCTCTTTCTCTATCCCCTTTTCTCTCTCTCTTTCTTTCATCGTATAGCTTTTATTGGCCTCAAGTCTCAAGATCTCTCGGTTTTCTTAGTCTTGTTCCTTTTTGATTTCGTCTCTCTCTTTCTCTGGTCGGAACACCTGCGTAAATGAGCAAGTGCTGGGGATATGCGCGAACCGGTTTTTTGCCCCCTCCGCAACGAACGAAAAACTTGCCGACGAAGATCCGAGAGAGCGAGCGAGCGAGCGAGAGAGAGAGAGAGAGAGAGAGAGAGAGAGAGAGAGAGAGAGATGTAGGCAGTTGTTTTTTGCGATTACCGCAGTGTCGTTACGCGCACACACATGAGCAGTTCCTGACGTTCGCTAATTTTCATTCAGCATATGCAGCGGCGGCTCGTTTTCCAGCTTGGCAATGTAAAATGTATGCTGCATATATAAAATTGATCCTACCGCAACGAGCTGCATATATGCGTGGTTTTCGTTACATCATCATCTGTCTGCCGAATTTATATTTTATATGATAACAATGTTGTGTATAAATTTCTTGCAGTAAATAAAACGTTTCTTTTTGTTTCGGAAAGTAACAACATTTTTAGTATTGATGCTAAGAGCTTTATTGGAAAAGGAAGTTTTATAACATTTGATATAATTCTTATTTATAGAACTTTTGCGACTTTCCACTTTTTAAACGAAAGTATACCATGCATGGATATCAAAAGCACTAAAAACTCAATTTTGAATTAAAATTTTAACTTATGTGGATATTCCGAAAAGTCGCAGATATATAACTTAACAATACAGTATAATCATTCAATAAAAATTAAAGATAATTTAAAAAATAATAAGCTAAAACGACTTATTAACAATATTAATAATCGGCCTGTATGATTTAGTAAATTAAAAAGCGTGTTTATGTTTTTAACTTTAATTAATGTTGTTTGCATTTACTTTGACATAAAACGCTTCACACGTCAGAACCTAAAATTTTTATAATTATTTCTTATTTATATTTTGTCTTATTTTACATTGCCAATAAAATAATATTTTGTTAATTCTAATTAGTCCAAAATGTTGTTAAAGCAGTACTCAAAGCAAGTAAAGAATTTCATGCAATGACATATCCTGTAAACGGAACTATGATTATTCACAGCCATTAAAACATTCCTAGATTTCCGACTGTCAATCACCGTGAATCATCTATTTGAAGAATTTGTCAGCGTACACTAAGTTATTTCGTGAAATCAATTAATTTCTATCGTATTAATTAAGAATGAACGCGTCATCATAGAATCATCCATTATTACACATCACATTATTATGGAAGATTTCAGCATTCTCTAAAGTAGTTATACTTTTTGTTTAGAGTCGGCTATACATTTCTTTTAAAACAAATTCCAATGTACTATTTAACCCTTTAATGTCCACGGTAATTTTTCGAAAGAAAGAATGGAAAGCGGTTGGTTATGTTTAAAACGAATTTGATATTTACATCAAATAGCTTATTAACGAAAAAAAAACTCTAAATATGAACAATAGATACCCTGCTCTTGCATTAATTAAATGTTCATAATTAAAAAATAAATTAGTTTAAACTTTTTCACACAAATATCCATTAATAATCTTACTTAGAATTTGTAATGAAAAATCCACGTTGTCACACGCGTTGCTTTCCTCCATAAGCATTGCTCTGCTTTTATAGGATCGATATTTTGTTTAACCCGCTTTAGTATCCATTGTAGCATATTTGCGACGTTTACGTTGACACATAACTTACCTTCTAAACACCTCCAAGGCACATTGGTAGTCAAAGGATTAACCATCAATCTATTCTCATGCTATCGCACAAAAGCCACACGCAATCCACCTCCCATCCAAATTTGATAAATAATTCCGTGTAAACCCGAGCTCGCTTGCCTCTCTCTCTCTCTTTCTCTGTACATCTAAAATTCAGATCCTCCGCGTGACGGAAAGCCTCTAATGACAGTCGCCCGGCAGCAGCAGCCGAGCAGCTTAACGGCCGAATTAGCGGCATCGCCGCCGTCGTCGTCGTCGTCTAACGGTTCTGCAGCGCGCGAGCGATCGAGGCGGCCCGATCGTCATCCGTGCCACGTATCCGCGATAACGGAAGCGAAAGACGCGACGAGCGTAGCCAGCTTTTCAACAGAATCTCTCGATTCAATTATCTCTCTTTCTCTCTCACTACCGAGTGATTCTTTTTTTTTCTTTTACGGTGGCGTGCTGGCTACTGATGCTTAGGTAAAACTTTGGTTGGGTTGGAGATGGAGAGAGAGAAAGAGAGAGAGACACGGAATTCCGTGGTGAATACCCAATTTGTTGGCTGAGACTTTGCATTTCAAATCGGGGATATAAGGTAGATGTACTAGTACCTGGCCACTAAAGGCTATTTTATTTTTTAATAAGCTTTATACATAGACTTAGTAATGTATATCTACTAATTACTGTTATTTAACTATTTAGTTTATTATATAACGAATTTTGTATATTTAGACATTAAAAAATTGTCTGAAATATCGTAGTTACCTGCCCCATGAATATCAACAGATTTCTTACGCTAAGGCTAAGAATGGTGGCATACTTGTTAAGACGATATTATGTTAATAAAAGGTATTTCTGCTTAAGTAAATATGATTATAGAATCTTAAGAACATTTACAATAAATATAAGAAGCAAAATTAGATAATTATTTGTTTTTTTCAATTAATATTAACTTGGCTATGTACTGGTACATGAAAATTGCGTTTACCCGATAACTGACCGCCTGGCCAGTTATTAGTCAAGTCGTCATCTAGCGTGCTTGTCGTTTGTCCTGGTACCTGGCCACAGAATATTACATAGAGATGTTGCTATAATCTCTGGCAAATGCTCCGAAATTTCGTTACGTAAATTTGCTGTAAGTATACAATCGTAAGTATACTTAATCTAAAAATAGTAAAATAGTATATTTATAGCATATGTTTTGTAACACATGTTTGGATCACGCGCTTTGTTATGGTTATGAAGCGGAACCAAATATGACTGTTTTGTGACACGGTGCAAGCATGCTCCTGCTGGATTCCAAATTTAAATTTAATAAGTTTAAATATGTCCAAGCCCTTCTAAATAAACATGTGGTATCATTCGGATCATACAGAGAATCTCGGAGCCCCGCTCCCTGTTTGGCTGTCCGACCAATTTTGTATTTCCAATTATTTATAAAAACTACAAGTCCGAGACTGACTTTATTTTGAACAGATCGTTTCATTATAGTAAGCACTACACGGCTCAACTTCGATTGTTACTGTAAAACAACAGTATAAAAAGTTATTAGTAAAAGTTTGGTATGGTTAAAATTTTGAGGTTAGCGTTCAATGCGTAAGCACCTTATCGTATTTTCAATTAATCAAAGAAATAACTCGTCAGATCAACTTTATCTTGCATGCAAAAGCTTTATTATAAAGAGCACTATGCAGCTCTGCTCTTGATTTTTTCCTGTAATCTATACTTTAAAAGTAATCACTAAAAAAACACGATTTTAGCTCCGACAGCCTCTTATCTGACATTAGGATAGCTTGATTTGTTCAAAATAGGTATTAATTATATCTATGTCCCTAAATATGTGGTAGCATCCGGATGATACCACATGTTTAGAGTTAGTAGTATAAGTGAGAGTAATGTAATATTTCTAGTTCATCTTTTTATCGCCCGCCGGTCGATAAACGGACACAATTTAGTCCTCCTATATAGGCATAAGAAAACGTGATTTCATGCAAGTGTGACAAAAATAAATTTTTTAGTAGATTAAGATTCTATAACAGTTAAACTATTTATATAATGAATTATTTATTTAATAATAAATAAGAAAAATAAATAATTTATCTTACAATTACAAACAAATAGTCTTCATTTTTTAACCTTTGGAGCCTTAAATAACTACTTTACGCAAATTTTTATTATTAAATGTTCTGAAATATTTCGTTCTGTATCGCATTAATGTAACGTTTAAAACCTTTGGTTTATAAGATGATTTTTACCTATTGAGATATTTTTATAACATTATAAAAGTCATGGCCAGTTACTAGGACATCAAAAGTTGGATACTAGGACAGGTCGATGTTGGGTGGCCATGTACTGGTACATCGAACACTCTAAAGTTTTTATTTATTATTTAATTAATATCGTGAGAAATATTGTTTTTCCACTATTAACTGAGAGATAATAGTAATATCTTTTAATAAGCAAAAGTTTTTTAGGTCTAAATTTGATTTTAATGCCTTATTTTTAGATAAACTGTTCTCATGTTACTAAGTGGCCAGTTACTGGTACATTTACTTTAAGCAGGACTTGGGATTCAGTAGTGTTTGTATGTCGTTTGTTTTTGGATTTATTTTCTTCGTAATTGTTGTTGAAATATTCCTTAGTTTGCAATCGAGTTGCAGTGTGTCAGTGCGAATTCTAAATAACGTTGGACTTTTTCCAGAATGTTCGGAACTAGTATGGTAGATTTCAAATAAGCGCAATTATCGAATTGGCCAAAAAAGCGATTAATAAAAACATATGAAACAAAATCAGTGATACCCTTTAAATACTAGATAATGATAAAACTTGTAAAGTTTTTCAATTTAAGATCGTAAATTCTCCAGAAACTGAATTTTGCAAGGTTCAGGCCAAGTTTTCAGAATGTCGCAGCTGTATCAGATCCATCGTTATGAATTTTAAAAAACTTATGCTATACTCGTTATAATTGATCCGACGTAATTTAAAAAAAATACTTCAGTAGATAAATAAATGCATGACTTTACAAAAGGTATTACAAATATGCAAATGATCGAAACTTGAACCGAAAATGTAGCCCCAAAACAGCATTAAGCGTGGAGTTGAAATAATCGCTTGCCCAAAGATGGTTCATTCGTAATACTTATCAGTATAACTTGGTCAAAAGGCAGCCCATGAGAACGCTTCCAGCTTGCGCTAGAAAATGTCCCAATGACAAAATCACTGTTATTACGCGCCTATACACGACTCGCAGCAGCGTGTAATTAGGACCACCTTAATAATCAAAGCCATCGTCCAACGTGTGCCCCCCCCCCCTCTCTCTCATTCTCCAGACCAACTATATCCTTCCCAAAAAACCATATTTTCCCGCGCTGCTGATGTTGCTGCTGCGGGCCAGTACCAATATCCTGCTCGCGCTCCTCCGCGTAAACTCGATGTTTTTTTTACGAGCCGCGCGCGCGTGTACCGAAAAAAAAAAGAAACGAAGGGAGAGCGAAGAAGAAGAAGAAGAAGAAGTTCTTTAATGGAGTCGAAGCCTCGTTATCCCGACCATTTCCTCTTCCAGCCGCGTAACGGGCCGCTCTTACTGTCTCACGCCGGACTCGAATTTCGAAGTACGAACTCCTGCTGCTGGCCTCCCTCTCTTTTATATATATAACAAAAACGCACGGTATATATGTGTGTGTGTGTGTGTGTGTGTGTGTGTGTGTGTGTGTATCTCTGCGGTGTGTAGTCCGTAGGTGTATAACTGCGCGTGTATACGCGCTGTATAAACACGCGCCCCGACCTCTCTCGTGCTTATAATTAGTCGACCTTTGCGTGGCTAACGAGGTGTGTCGGGGTTGTGTGTGTCGCGTGCTGCCTCCCTGACAGCCTTTTTTTCTGCTCGCGTCCATTCATCCGTCGACGGCTCGGGTGTGCGTGTATATTGTGTATATATATAAACACGATTCATCGATTGTCCCCGAGTTCCGCCCCCCTCGGTCCTTCCACCCTCCTCCTCCTCTGCCTCTCGTTTTTATCTCCCGTTATTGTTTTTTTTTCTTTTCTTTAGATTGAACTTTTTTTATTTGTTTTTTTAACTTGAATTCGAGCTGTGTTTGGGTATGTTAAATTTCATTAGGAAGATGGATTGTTGAATGAATGAATGCTGAATGTACGGACGATGTAATAGGGGATTTGACGGACGAGTATTCTATTGTGTGCTTTGGAGGAATGGTACGCTGTGATTATCATTTGGATGGACTGTGTGCACAATATCAATCCAAGATTTCTGATGTTTTTAATTTGGTTCATTATAATATATATATATATATATATATATATATATATATATATATATATATATATATATATATATATATATATATATATATATATATATATATATATATATATATATATATATATATATATATATATATATATATATATATATATATATATATATATATATATATATATATATATATATATATATATATATATATATATATATATATATATATATATATATATATATATATATATATATATATATATATATATATATATATATATATATATATATATATATATATATATATATATATATATATATATATATATATATATATATATATATATATATATATATATATATATATATATATATATATATATATATATATATATATATATATGTATAATTAGATTTTGAGAATACATTCAGTTTCATATATTTTAATCAGTTATATTTGTAAATGAAATCTTTCTTTCAAACATTTGAAAATGCATCTATACCTTAAATGAGCATATTCTACTTCTTTTAAATTTATTGCTTGTTCTTTGTATTTCAAAGTGTAATCTAAGCCCAATCTCTGGTCGCTTTATTCCTTTTTCAAAACTATATAGCTTTTTGGAACTTGTTTGCTTTTAAAAATGCTCCTTCTGGATTAACTCTAAAATTGTCTCCTCCCATCCGAGTCTGCGCCGAAGAATTTCGGGTACGAGAGGAAGTAATTAAGTTGCCAGGATGGAATTAACTTTTTTATGGCTTTCTTAACTGCTTGATTCTGGGTTATTTAGGTAAGACGATGAGAATGGACATTTCTCAGGAATGAAAAATGTTCGTCTCCGCGTAATATTATGTAAATGAACGTAGCGTTTAACTTTTTGTTTCATTAATACGAAGATTTTTGAGGAAAAAAAGAAATCCTAAGTGATTAAAAACGTGCTGCAATTTGTATATACTCATCGCAAGCTATAATCTGCATACATTAAATTAGCTATATTTATATACAGTGACTCGGACGGTTGAATTGAAATTCCATTCAAGTTGGAGTAAAAATTAAAAACCACTATGCGAGCAAATTACATACACGCGGATAACGTAGCTCATTCAGTGAAAATTAGACATTCACGATTCGTCCGCAGAGCCACGGCGATTCACGATTTCATTCTTGACGAAAATGGCTTCTCTCGAGAATGAAAACGTAGCCGCGCGATTCGGTCGGTTCATTGAGCGAGTCTCTTTCGGCGGCGGCCGCTCACCTCTTCTTTTTGCATTCGAAGCAGGCGGCCCATATTCTCCGTCCCTCTTTTATTTGGCTTCTGGGTTGGCTGTCGCTTCCTTAGTTCCTCTATCGCGTATAAAACTTTGGCGCTACGCTCTGTATATCATCGGATGCTGCAGCGGTTGCTGACGTTGTACGCGAGCCCAGTCATTCATATTAATACCCGTGTCAGCCTAAGAGGGTAAAGTTTTAACAAACAAATGCAAACTTTACAGTTTTTCTTTGTTCGAGAATACGAGTCAAGGTACATTTATACCTCTCTATAAGGATACTTTTTTATAAAAATTGGAGATTTTTATAGTAATTAATAAATTTAAATGAACTAATAAATATCTGTTTTTTTTTAGAGTTATTTTATGAAATTATACTGAAATCAATTATGCGTTTTTGCTGATGACATCAAATTGCACTCCCAGGACAAGACTATGAAAATTATTTTAACTTGTTTTTAGCACACAAAATAGCTCATACAAAATTAAAAATTCCTTTCATACATTTCCAAAATTGATTCAAAAAGGTTTTGAACAGTGATGGGAAAAAAAGTACTTTTGCCTTTTCGTTTCAGTATGAGGAAAAATACTTGAATGAAAGGGTACAAGTACTTGGCAATTAAGTACTCATTAATATTGTACTTGTACTAAAGAGATCGTCAATAAATCACTTTTTAATAATGTAATGTACCATTAATGTATACTTGATGATTGCCGAGTACTTGAATCGTTACATTCAAGTACATTTCCTTGTACTTGAAATATGAAGAAAAAAGTAGTTTTATGCTCATCACTGGTTGCAAAACTAAAATTAAACAAGAAAATTCAAATAATCTTTTTTTTATGAAAAATATATATTGCTTGCTTGATTTTACAAAATAGTACATTATGTAACAAGGGCAAAAAGTCGAATATTTTTCCCGCGGGTGAGTTTACTGTACAGTATCACCCGAGGGAAAAATCGACTTTTTTCTCGAGTTACTTATAGTACTTTATGTCCATATCAACTGTAGCCACTTTTTGACTTGGATAATGGACTGTTAAAAGACAATATTGTTAAAAGACAATCGAAAATCAGGGTTATTGCTAGAACTTGATGAAATAAAGGAATTTGGACTAATTTCTAGTGAATTCGCAAATGCGGGAAAAAAGTGAGTAGCGGAAAAAAAGTTACTTTCTATGTATCGTTATGAGCCAAAAATAAAAAAGCTTCAAGCCGAATAAAGCCGATTTTGAATGAAACATACAAACAGACATGAATTCTTACATAATATAGAAAAATAAAATAAAACAAAGCAACAATAATTATGATAATGAACCATTTCATTCCAACAGATAAAACATACATTCTTCCTGTAAATTGAATCTACTTAATGCAATTAGACATTCTTTCTAATATGTTGTTAATATATTCGTTAAAGGATCTAAAGTACCCAACTAATAAAAGCTCACCAGGTACCACAAGATTCTTAAAAATCTAAATTTCAGTAGCTCTCAGTTAATTGTAAAATAAAAAAAATGATTTCTTAATTCATGTTCGTCACTCCCACCATTGTACAAAAATAAGATAACCATCACTCGAAACGCATTTAGCTACAAGAAAAATCAGCAGCACTTGGGATCTAAATTACAAGAAGCGCTTATGGGCGCGCGCGCGTTCGCACGGAAAGGAAATTCGCGCGTGACAAAATTGGAAATAAAATTCCTACTCGGCTGCGAGAGAGACTTTATGCATTCGAGACCGCGGCTCGGCCTCGAAATACGATTCCGATACGATATATGCGCCGAGTGCCGCAAGGAACGAGCGCGCGCGCGCGCGCCCGCACGATCGAGTGACCGACGAGAGGTTGAAGCACACACACGCACGCGCGCACACGCGTATTATACGGGAGGTGCGACCTGAAACGCGCGCGGGGAGAGAGCGCGAGAGAGAAACAATATTAAAGCCGATCCCGTAAAACGAGAAAGAGAGAAAGAAGAAACTGTATAGCCACGGCCGGCGGGGCCCGCGAGTAAAAATCCGAAGGCACGCGCGGGCGCGCAGGGTGCAGCGAGAAATCGAGTGTATATAAGACTTATGGGAAAAAGTCGAGCGGCACCAGACGCGGATCGCCACCAGACGCAGAAAATAAGACAGAAGCTTAGAGTGTAATTGTAGCTCAAGATCGGATGCGTGTATATGTACATATGCCTGACCGCGGATCGGCTCGCGATTATTATTTGCTGCATAAGCGATTTGACACTTGACCGGCCGTTTAACCTGATTATTCCATTTTTCTTGTCTACGTATTTATAAAATTACCAAGATTTTTTTTTAAATTGAATTTATTTTTCTATTACGTTGCTTCAGATTCCTCACCTTGCTTACGTTCTGTCAAATTAATAATCATTATCTTAAATTTTAAATTTTCATAATTACTTGGGTATATAATAGGAAATAATTTATAACTCAAACTATATATCCTAGTATAAGATAGTATAAAGTGAATTTCAAGAAGTAATAATAAAAAATAAGATTGAAAAGAAGAGACAATAAAGCTCGTCAACGATGAACTCAAATGTTTAAAGTAAAACTGGTATTTATTTATTTCAACCAAACAATAACTTTATACCACTATTTTGGTAATTGGAAATTTCAAAAATAATAATACATCATTTCAATAACTATTGGAACGAAAATATTTCGAACATAAGGATTACATATGACCGATTCGGTTACACGTAGAGGCCAAGATTCATTAAGCTACTACAGCGCTAGGGCGGTGCTGCCGTGTCTCGGCGTTGGGCGCGAATCGTGCCCAACGTCGGAACTCGGAACCGCTATATCATATTTCAACGAAAGACGCCCTTCTATATATCGTTTTTTTTTGTTTTGTCTATTCTTCATCGTCTTGGTCGCGCTTTGCACCATTTCCATCATCACTTGACAAAGGTAAGTACTAAACTGGAATTAATTAAAAGCAATACATTTATATTTAAATATATGCGAATAATATATATATAAATATTTATTGCTGCTATATGCTGCAAGCATGGTTTGGGGGTTATGCAGGCTTATAAATCTTGATTTTCAAGGTAATTCAATGTTTTTGAATTTTTATAATAGCACAAGTATTATTACTTTAGATTGAGTGTATAGTAGTAATGTTAATAAACTTGTATTGATATTATTATTATTATTATTATTTAGGCAGGTAGCATACAAATGTAATAATTTTGTTTAAAATGAAGAATGAAGTATAATGGGGTGTTACTTACGACATTGTAATTTTTCGTTTTACTCAATGAATTCCTTTTGTTTCCGTACTTGCTCGACCAGAGGAATCTATTGATCACAAAAAATGTGCCTGTGGTCGATAAATTGAGCAATCTTAAAAGTTCATCGAGTAAAATGACAAACTGCAATGTCGTTGCATACTTATATCAACATGGATTCGAATAATAATTCACCGAAAAGTTTAATTCCGGAGTTGAATACTCAAAACCAATTTGCTTATTTATGCACTTATATAATCATTTTATGCTAAACTTTTACAACTTGCAGATAACGTTTATGGACACTTATACCATTCTGTTCAATTACCTCCAAGCAGCCAAGCACTTCCATTGCAATTTTATCCTCCAAACGCTAATTATTTACCTGCCAGTAGACCAGCAATGCTTTCCTGGCCTAATTATCCTGTTCATAATACAGTACCATAGTCTGACAGAACTAACTTTCAATCACGTGGAAATATTAACTATCAGTAACGATTTATTACGTTTTATTACGAACTTTTACTTATACTTACCTTTATTTACTTTTATACTTAAATTTGACAATCAATGATAGAATTTAAAATGAATTTTTTTGTATGTAAAGCGTATTTGTTAAATAGTTAATATTTTTCAAATATTCATGACTTTAAAGAATATCGATTTCTTTTTGCTTTGAAAAAATATAATACATATCTGATAATATTATAAAATTAGTTTCAACATTATGAACCAACAATAGCTCGATCATTGGAGATGAGGCAGAACGTAACATGCGCACGGGATACTTCTACGACTCTGCGACATCAGCGGTTCCGGCGTTGGGCGCGAATCGTGCCCAACGCCAAGACGCGGCGGCACTAGTCTAGCGCTGTAGTAGCTCAATAAATCTTGGCCTCTTCGCATAACCGAATCGGTAATATCATATCCTTATTTTTTAAATATTTTCATCCCAATATTATTTGATAGTTTGTATTATCAATTTGGGGTTATGAAATGTCATTTTAGGTAGTCTTTCAATTCAATATTTCTTAGTAGTTATAAAATTCAAAGATTCAGTAACTTTTGAGTTCAACATTTTTTTCCGTGTATCAGCTTACTGGTACTCGAACAACTTCCAAGTTAGGATAAGGGGTAAAAAAGTGTGCGGGAAGATTTTTTTTATTTTTAACCGAGTTGCTTCTGATTTTCTGTACAATTGCTCATATGAGTCACTTACTTTTACATTTGACTGATTTTTTGCATTTTTATCTAAAAATATACTATGAAAGAATACCATAAACGCTCTATACTCAATTTAAAAAGCATGGTCTTATTGAATATATGTTTACTGCGACGTACTGCAGAGACAAATATAACGTATGAATAGGCTCTATTAATACTGACCGTACCTAAAGAATGAAATTTTGTTCTATTAAAAACAAAAAAATAGATTAATTTTTGTTTTTCACGCGCAACGATTTTATTCGCTATAATAACATTATACCAGCAAATAAAACAGACCATATATTTAATGTACAAACTTTGTCTGCGCTTTACGCTTCAGACCGCTTATTTGCTTACGGGGCACTACGCATTTTTATTCTACGGTTTAAAGTTTTTTTTATAATCTAAATTTTGTACAAGATCATAAACTCTGAGATATTTTATTACAATTATACTTTTAAACTCTAAATCATCAAGCTCAATTTATCCCTATCACTCTCATCCTCCATACACTGTTTATAAGCACAGATAAAAAGAGAACGAAAGGAAGAAAAAATATCCCTGAACCAGACAGCCAGACAGAAAGAGAACGAGACCACGCGAGTTACCGTGAAAAAAAAAGAGGTGCGTTGCACATAGAGGAGCTACAACGCATTGCGTAACCTCAAAAGTCCATACTCGCTATCTTGCGAGCGGCCATTCATCGACTATACACTATACTTCCACGTCGAAACGTGACCGCGAGCAAACTATCGGCTTACCGGCGCGGGCGCTCCGATATGTCGTGCGATTGCCCTGTGCAGTGCCGCCGCGCCGACAGACAGACAGACGGACGGAGCACGTCAATAGCTCCCCATCAGGACTTTTGCGGCGTAATTATACGTGCTCTCCCCCGCTCGGGCTCGCCTTAAAATCTCGCGACTTTGATTCCGCGTCTATATCGGCCCGCGGCCTTTCCATTCATCCGACCACGCGCTCCCTCGTGTTTCTTCGGCGACGAGGCACGTTCGCTCGTTTTCAAGACGCACAGTGAAGTCATTGTTCCGGGGGGGCGAGACGCTGGCTTGCTTTTTCTTCTTCTTCTTCGTGCTGCGTAGCAGCGAGTTTGAATGAAGTTTCAGCTGGGGCAGAGATTTATTACGGCTGGAAGCTGGAGATGGGTGGGTATGGTCTACCTATGCATTTCTAGAGGTTATTTATTCATTGCAAATGACTTTTAGATTTTCAATTATTTATGGGTCAGTAATAGGTTTATTAAAAAGATTAACTTGATCGTTACTATAAATTTTGGAAGAAATATGCGTAGAATTTATTGAAGTATTCTTGGTATAAAAATAACGTATTGTTTGAATTTTCATTAAAGATTTTTTGAATACATTTGGTCAAAGAAATGTCGAAATGCAGAGCGATGAATAAATGAGGGAACGTCACAAGAATTGGCAATTGGAAGTCAAAATCATTGTGCCTATTTTGAAGTAAAAGTTTTCGCAGAAGTAAAGGAACGTAATTCCCAGTTGAACCAATGAATAACTGTTTGTCTTCCTTGACATGACGTCAGCATCTCAACGTACTCCCTACCCTCCGCACTCTAGCACTCCGGAAGCTGTTTTTAAAACTACTTTGACGCAAGTTTCGTCTACATAGTAAAAAAATCATACTTTATAAAAAGTTTCTAGTCATTCTTCACTCTATATAGTCATACAAATTTTCATTGAAGTATAGAAGCGGTGGGAAGAAGTTCTTTTTTAACTCTCAAACATAGAGTATAAAGTTCTATTCGAACATGCCTCTGTAGCATCCATAGCGAGCTCCATTGTACAATACAACCAACGTCAACTCAAATACCCTCCTGCAGTATCGGGCGATCATCCCGACTACAACCAAAACTATACCCGAAAATCCTGCTTCATCGCGCAGCATTTCAACTAACGTCACAATAAACACACAACGGCAGCGCTGCAAGTAAGATCAAAGACATACTTGTCGATCAAGAGTGCGCGCGCGAGCAAAAAATAGAACAAAAAAAGAATCCAGCGAAACGCGCGTATAGGTATACACTTAGAAGAGGTGCGGGTAAAAAAAGAGAGTTTGCTGCGCGCGCGCTCGGAGTCGTTTCAAGATGTCGAACACGTGTGCGGCATGCCCCGCGCGCAGACCCCAAGCGACTTCTCGTCACTCGTGCGGCTGTTGCTGCTGCTTTCGTCCGTCGAATAACACGAAAGAGGGAGGGGGGGGGGGTTTATAACGCGCATAAATGGGCCTTTTTGTGTGCCCTCGGTAGCGACGTCGTCGACGTCGTTGTCGCGTAGCCTCGTCGTTTCTCTTACGCGTTATAGCGCTTACCAAATGTGTGTAGGATAACGTTAACAAATTTTTGTGTATCGCTGGGGTGTATATACCGATGGGTGTACACCTTTCAAACGTTATTTCACTTTAAACGACCAACAGGTTTATAACGATATATAATGTAGTATTGAAAAATTAACGATATATGAAACACCTTGTATAAGATCTACTATTTAGTATGACTGAATAGTTTAAGGAGGTTGTATTCCTATAATATATCTAACTCTCTGCATTTTTACATTTGTAAAAAAAGAAAGGAATATACAAAATATTATTATCTTCTCAACAAATTAACCTTTAGTCAAACCTCAAATCCCTCTTCTAACCTAAGATATTTGAGTATGAACATTTATGACACGATGGAACAATTTAGATTTTTTTAAATTTCTGGACGGAGTTGAATATAATACTGACGTTAAAATTTACAAAGATTTACACATATTTAATGATAATTATCTGATAATGTTCATAACAGCTTATCACATAAACGATTTAATTATTATAAATTTTAAATTAATTCATTGTATCAATCTAAAAGCTACACATAAGCCATAAATGTTCATAATGAAATATCTCAGGTTATACGGGGGTTCAAGGTCTGATTGAGGGTGAATTTGTTAGAAATAGTATATTATGTAGCATGAGAATAAAGTCAAAGATTATTGCCGAGGATGGGTTTACTGCGCGAGCGAAACGAGGGAAAATACTCGACTTTATTCCCGACTTAACTGTGGCCACTTTATTGACTTAAAAAAAGAGACTTCGGGTAAGAACTAGAATTTATTGAAAATGTATATTAATATAGAGAAAAATAATTTTAAAAAACGCATTTGCGGAAAAGATATTGTGGGAAAAAAGTAAATTTGCGAGAAAAAGTAGATTTGCAGGAATCATATGCTACTTTTGTCCCGCTTTTCAGATCAATAAAATGGCCATTATGGTTGAGTCAGGAATAAAATAATATTTGTTATATAATTAGTTTTTAATACACCAGTTACTCCCCTTACTTTTTTACAGAAAGAAATATAGAGATTCTAACCCCTTAACGAAGTTCTTATATATGTATAGATGTCGCAAGGCCGTATATTCAAAGCGCTTCATGGTGCCGTGAAACTTTGTAACTAATTCACAGTATAAAATATAAATCTTATTGCAACTTTATACGATCTTGAAAATCTTCTTTTGCTATTTATATTTAGACCATTGACTAAAATTTAGTGCGCCTCTTGATATTCACATAACTAAAAGCTTTCTTTACTTTGCGTGAAATACCCTTATTATTCATTTGGTGCAAGAATTAGGTACCTTAATCACATTGCTGGATGTAAAATGTAGCTTCACAATCTTGCCGCTGTCTGAATCTACAATTGCTTCTCCAAAGCTTTCACTTCGATAAACGCATTCTAAATCGTTGTTTACATTACCATTCGATCGTCAAAGAGCGTCGTCGTCAACATATCCCTAATCCGTTATTCAAACGCCATCACAATGCACAGAGCGTCACGCGAAGCTAACTGTTCAATAATAACAACAACAGCAGCAAACGCACAATCCCAAACTAGTAAAAGTTCCTCTTAACGATTCAGATCGATGCCCTCGTGAGATAGAGAGAGAGAGAGAGAGAGAGAGAGAGAGAGAGAGAGAAAAAAGGCGACGAACCGTACGGGTAAGGTGGACGTGACACGTTTCTCTGTGGACTCCCGCAAACGCCCCCACAGACACATACGGAGCGTGTGAGTGCGCGCAGGTTCTCTCCCCGGTACACCGACTGTTTTTCCTGTATTTTTGTATTCATTTTCGACGCCCACGCAGCAACAGCAGCAGCAGCGGTAGAGTAAATAGTATTCTCACAGGTTTTTATGACTCTTGCACGAAGCATTGGAAATGCCTGATTATGGCTCGTCTCGTATAGCGAGCCAAGTGTTTCAAGATGCGCGCGCGCGCGCGCGCGAGAGAGAGAGACAGTATGAGGATTTTTTCGTGCTCCTTTGAGCTGTCTTGCTGTGTCTCGTTTTTCGGTGTGCCGTTACACGCCGCCGCAACAGCTATTTTCGGAAAGAGATCGGATTTTTATGCTTTTTCGTGTCATCGATTTCTGCGTGATTTATCGATGACTTTAAGACTGAAAGATGTTCGACGGATTGCGGCTCGCTTTTTTTAACGACTGTTTTCTTTCATTTTATGATTTCGTCGTCGTTAGCGTCTTGATGCAGGGGAAAAAAATATACTTTCTCGTTATGAAGAAGACTAAGACACTTTTATAGCATGAGGGGAAACTGGAGCAAATGGAACCTCAGGACATAGTAAGCTAAGGAAAATTCGACAATACGTATTTTAATTATTCGCATCATTGTTACTGAGATTTTGCTACGATATTTTGTAAACATCCACCAATATCACTTAGAAATATGTTTCATTCGCACAGCCAGATTCTACTTGTGTGAACTAAATTTTTGGCTTCTGCATCTAAAGTTCCGTATAGTTATCGCAGTTATACTACTTCGCATCGATAAACATAATAGCTACAACAGCCATACAATAGTTACGACAGCAATACGTATGGTGTCGTATTTGCACTCGAGCGAATTATGTTTCTCAGTGTACAGAACTATCTGAAAATTCTTTTCACTTATATTAAATAAAAAATACATTGTTTTTGAAGATGTATTTATTAAAAAGAGTCGTATTTTAATTTATTAGATTTTCTTTTTGTAAACAATTATATTTTTTCTATCATTAATCAACGTTTTCTGAGAACAGCATAACCTCCAGCAAGTACAAAAGAAGTTTTGTTTAATTTTATAAAAAAAAGACTAGATTCAGACGGATGAAAATCCGTTTCACTCAATTACCGCACTCTCCTTCAATTATTGCAACCGCCTCGATCATAGCTACCAAAGTGTACACTTGTAATGATATCTGCAGCTTCGTGTTTATATCCATTAAAGTTAATCAATGACACGTGTTTACCAGTTACTATAGACTCGTCAACTGTCTTCAGTAGTTCAGTCTCATAACGACAGTACACTTATACAAGGCGAGCAGCGCGTCGAGCGCGCGATTACATCTCGCGAAAAATCGAGCAAGAACGCGCTGTACTCGGGGCGCGCATAATATAACCTCGAGCTTATAACCCGTCCGCTGCAGCGTACAAAAATCCGGAAATCTCATTTCGTTCCGATGCGCCCGCCTAATCCTCCCGCGGGGACGCTGCACAACATCAGCCAAGGTCGCGCAGAAGGTGTTCGCTCGCACATACACACGGCATAATATGGGAATAGTCCCGGGTGCAGAACTGGTTCTCGGCAGGCTGCACGCAACACCTATATATACCACTTTCCTGCATGCGCGCGCGCTCGGTGATACGAACTTTCATTGACGCGCGTTATGTATATACACACACACACACGCGCGCGCGCGCGTTAAATGGGTATCGCGCCGCGAAAGCTCGCGGCCCATTGAGTGTCGCGGGGCCGGACGCGTGGGCGTCCTCCGCCTCGTATATAATCGTCGTCGTCGTCGAAGTCGTCGTTTAGATAAAAATTGAACGACAAGCGCACGGAACTCGACTGCCTGCTTTTTTCTTTTTTTCGTTGGTACGACCTGATAAGCAGCAGCAGCAACACCAGTTGTGTTATATACACCGGGAAAATAACCTAGGCCTGCTCTGCGATGTGTGATGCAGGCTTTTGCGCGGATGAAAAAATGTACACGGTTGAACGCGGTTTACGGAATCTTTGTTCGGCGAGTGGTTGTTATATTGGGGAGGGTGACTGTCGAGGTGATTGATACGCACGCTATTTTTATAGTTGGGTGTGTGTGTGTCTATCAGGCATTTAATGTGATCGGTGAATGAAAAGCAGTAAAATTGTCAATTTCATTGAATACGATAAGGGATTAAGTATCGAAAATGTTCATTCAATGGTTGCGCAGTGCTTATTTTACATCATTGTGCTTGAAACTCGGAAAGTTTTAACTTAAATTTACGATTTTATAATTCTATAATGAAATTATTCTATATTATATAATCCAAAATTTTTGTGCACATTAGAAAAACTTGTCTTGTGGTGCCGTGGTCAGTTCCATAACAGCGCCTTTATCAAGGAGTAAGCTATCAGCCTTCCGTAATACGAACGCAGTTAAAAAGATTAGCATACATAGTTTATTACAAACGAATAATAAGCAGTTGTATGTTACTTTAATAAAGAAAATATGCTTACATTGTTTTCAAATTGATGATTGTTCTTTTTTTTTATACACAATAATGTAAAAGTGGAAAGTAACAAACAAATTTTGGCTGGATTTGAAGGTTATTATCTTTTATGTGAAGGAATATTCAAAGAATATTCAGAACATTCCTAACATTTATTACTTTTATTTTAAATATTTGCAGTATGTATATGTGTATGCAGAAGAAAACAATTTTATATTATAAAGAAAACTCTGTTATGACAATTAAATACACAGTAAATTAAACTACTAGATAAATTAATATAAAACAATTCACGAGAATAAATATTATCCACGAATTTCCGGCAAGTTTGACGTAAAAGCTCAGGATTGATTGACTTGAAACTGCCAATCGGGCTGGATAAATAAAAGTTTTATAAAAATCAAGCTTCACTGAAAACTACTACGGCAATCTTCTCTCGACTAGAATATAAAAGGAAATAAAAATTGAATCAATCTATAAATCACGTGCAACGAATGAAAGAATAATGATTCAGGCCACAGAGACTAGCTCGGCGCGGTGAAATTAAATAAAAAGAAAGAAACGTATCCGACACCGCGCGTCTGCAGTCCTCGGAGGCTAATCAATCGTCGATAAAATACATCTCTCGAAACCGCATAACGACAACGAGCGGCGCGGCGCAGATCCTCGATTGACATTTCCTCCTCTCGTGGCGTAGGGCATTTACACGGGACGCGCGCGGCATTCGCTCTCCCTCTCTCTCTCTCTCTCTCTTTCTCCCCGCGGAAAGCCATTTCCTCCGTGATTTATAGAATAGCCAGACTTCCTGTATATATCTATAAACGCCCGGCAATTAGCGTAAATAAATCTCGCTATACGAGCGCACGCGCGCTTCATCACCCCCCTTCCACCCTGTTGAATGCAGGCTCTGTCCTTTTCTTCCGCTATAGCCATCTCGCGTTCTTCATCCGTGAATCAAATCTAGGCGATATATCTGAATCGGATTTCATATTTTGAATAATTCAATTTAGATTATAAACGCATCTGCCATTTCAAGAGCTAAAATGCTGGGGAAATCGGACGAAACGCCGATCGGAGTTTTTTAATTCTTTACTGGATAAGGGATTTTTAATTTGATAAACCTTTTTTGTGTTTTTAAAAAATTAGTGTTCTGTAATGTCACATTAAATAACTGTTATGTAACAGTCAAGATAAAGAAGATAAAAAATGTGTTTGCTAAAAAAATGTTTGTACAGCATATAAATACGCTCATATTGTTCTGCTAATATTAATATATACGTCAGGGAACGATTTATAACTGAAAGATAAATTTATCTTGATAAATGTTTATCCTTCGCTAAAAGTACTACGATAAATTATTGTATTTACGGCAATTTGTAAGAAGGAGTATTACTTGATAATAAAAAGTATTAATCATTAGTTAATATTTTCGAATGTTTGTAAGACGAAAATAAGTTTTAACGTGTTAAAATGAATAATTATATCTAAAATTTGACTTGCTTTTAGCTTTTTCAAAGATATAAGCATTTTGCCCCTACTACATACTATTAAATTCTCAACAAACAGAAAAGTCACATCTTCATAAAACGCAGCTTACGTGTAGATAAAAACGCTCATAGCCGTAAAAGGAAATTGGCCTAAAGCACAGCGGCCCATAAATAATCCAATCAAGCCGTCATTTCCGTAAACTCTCCCTACATCTCCTCTCCTTTCTCTCTCTCTCTCTCTTCCCTTCTACACTCGCGCTCATTCACGAGCTTTAACAGGCGCGCGCGCACGCACTCGCTTGATTCAAGGATTTATACTCGTTCGGGGAAAAAAGCCGGAGGAATAAGTATACGAGCAAGCGCGCAAGCACATGTCGGCGTCGCGGCGGCGACGGCGGTGGATCGATTCGGCGGTGCGCGCACATTCTCTATCTCTGTCTGGCGGGTGGGTGGGTGGGTGGGAAGGGAGGGAGAGAGTCAACGGCGTTCATTGAGCGCTTCTCGGAGAATATATCGCGCGGCGGCTGAATGAAACCAGGGCATCCAGGGGCTGGCGCGCACGCGCGCGCCGCTTCCCCATTCAAACGCGGACGCGGGTCGACGCCCGCAGCTTCCGTCCGTACTATAACTTCCACTTCCTCACCCCCTTCGCCGCTGCCGTTGCCGCTGCTGCTGTGGCTGCGGCTGCGCCGGTGCACCGTCCCTTTCGCTCGCGTATTATACACTCGCGCTGCACTTCTTTTTCTCTACTTGCTTGTACTTTTTCTAACCTGGAACTTTAGCACCATTACATTAGGTTTATTTCATTGTAGAGATTATATCGGAAAAATGTACGTAACGATGGCGTAATTATTTAGCGTTAGATGGAATATGATATCGAAAATTAGCAATCTGAATTCTTAATTTGTACATTAAAAATACTTCTTTAATAACTTCATCTCATTTAGTAGGCGAAATATTATGTGCAGATTCCGTGCTAATGATTTTACAGCATTGGATGGAAAGGAATTCGATATATGAATCCGAAAGTTTACGATATTGTAATTCTACGATGTAAAATTTACAATATAGTGTTCTTCGGGTATGCAACGTAGAAGCCGAAGCAAAGCTTATACTGTGTCCTAATGGATTAGATATCAAAAAAGTGGTTTAATATCACTAAATTTTACCCACTAATTATATCGAACATATTGCATATGGCATATTTGCTACATTTTCACTTTTAAATAAAACTTACCATAACATCGTTCACGAATTTTGGGAGCGTCTCCAAGTAAACGTAACAAATATACTATAATATGTGCTAAAAGTCTATTTTATATCCTAAAATGATGTGTCATGAAAAAAGCGGGACTTCAAAATAGGAGATTTCAAAGAATCGCATATTATAGATATGGGTAATTTTCAGATAACTGTTAGATGTTATGTCTTCATCTTTTGCCTATATTTTACAAGCTATTAAAGTTTAAAAATAAAATGTAACGGGTTAAGTACCAATTTTTTTTTAATATTTTAGTATAATCAATAAAATCAGTAAACCATATCTTTTTTTTATAAGTATATTATAACAGATAAATTTATATGTTACTTTTGAGAGCCGCAGTGGCTCGTTGGTAAGGCTTCGGCCTTCTACACGGAAGGTTCCAGGTTCGAATCCCGGTTGGTTACCTCTGACTATTTTTCGCAAGAAAAACTCTAAGAGTGTGAGGGGTGGATGCATCATAACTAACTATAGTTAACACATACACACATACATTTAAGACTCGCTACGCAGTGAAAATTTAAAAATTTTAGCCATAATTTTGAAAGGGGACTTCTAAATATAGTTTTTCCTTGTTTTACGTAATATAGGTAGTAATTATTGACAACATATTAGTTGTTCAGAGAAATATATAATTAATTTCTGAGGCTATAAATTAAAATGTCTCTTTCAACACACGCTTAATCTATGATTTACGTGTTAAGACTCGCAACTTTGACATAGAATACTTCTTTTTTGGTACCGACACGGTTCTTACAGTTTTGCGGGTGTATAAACAATACTATTAATAACGTTTTGTCAAAATTTAAAGCAAATATATAACAAATTGATTAGCCGGTGAACGTCCTTAAGCAGCGTTAGGCGCGGCTACAACTTGAATGGGTGATGACCGCTCAGGAACCACATCCCGACAATGATGATTCCGCAAGATAGGGGACGAAAACACGCAGGTGCTAGGAGTGTCCCATGAAAAGACAATTGATGATATCTGTACGGATTGGCAGATGTGGTAGAAGAGAAAAAATCAGTATTAATACCATTAAATCGTAAATTGAAACCTTGAAAAGATTGAAAATATAAGCAAGTAGCGAAAACACGAGATTTAACAGGTCACTGAATATCACCCGTATACGGACTTTATAATCGAAGGTTTGTGCATTTGATAAGTTGCTGATTAAGGCGTGACTTGGCTCAATCATGGATATAAGGTATTTGTGGATAATGATACAAATTAATTTTTTAGAGGAATGAGTAAATTATATTAATACTAATAATTCTAGTGGATAATTAATTACTTGAGTAAAATGTACCAGCGTTTATGACATACTTGATGAATAATTCTAGATTCGTGACTCGATATACTTTTTTATGGTTCCTTAATTAATCTTGAAATTAATTAATTTCGTTTTGTGGTTATCGTTATAAAGATATAATGTATACTAAAGAAGATTTTTATTAGAAATACTGCATTTCAAATATAATTAAGAAACTTCACTTAGTATAAAAGCTCTTAATTAAGTAATTTAAATGAGTTAAAAGTTCGCATATTATGCTTTAATTTTTCAAATCCATTTAAAATAATTATTGAATGCATTAATCTTTTAAAAACACTTAAATTAAATTAGGTATTTACAAATTCCTACTATATTATATTACTTAAGAGAATGAAATAATACACGACACGATATTTATCGATAATAATGATGTTTGTTGGAAAAATCTTAGTACTACAATACATGAATGAGCTCACCCGATTTTACACGAGATAAAAATTACTTTATCGAAATTTCTTTTCGCGTAATCAGGCTATTGGACATACACAACTGATACCAGGGTTTATCTGTACGATTGTCTATCAGTACAGGAAATAAATTAAACGAATCTGCTATTATGTCAAGGAAACTAATAAATACATATCATTATATTAGACCTTACTAATACCTAACTAATAATAATACTTACAAATACCTATATTGCCAAACTTTATCATGTACAAGAATATATTTTAATTCATTTACTGTGAATTGACTAATAATCAAATAAGTAAAATTTTGATAATTAATAATGAATTAAAGTCATTCAAAGTGAAAAAACTGGCAATTCATACTTATTTAATTTAAAGAATTTCATTTATCATTTATTATGCATAGACTATGCATTTTTTTCCCTCTTGATTTAAAAATATTACTTCAGCACAGTTATATTTTACAAAATTTTAATAAAAGCTTGAAGAATAAAACATGAATCTTCATTTTACGATTAAATTCCTGTTAGGATTCCACCTTAAACCCAAAATACATTTTCATTCAGCTCTACGTGACTTGATCCCTTGAATATGTACACAAAGCTCCATTCTCATCGTAATTTCCTCCCACATACGCGCAACAGTAATAATAGATACTAAGCCGTTAAGGGGTTAGACACCGTTAAAATCTGGAAATTGAAATTTCGAGTCAATATTTTCTTTATTTACGGTTTTGATTATTGAAAATTGTGTTTGACATTATAACTAATGAAATCATGATATATTCCTTAGTAAAATTTTAAAAATAAATTCGTATATTGACCAAAAGAGATTATTATTCTACCGACGTACATTTATTCAAATTAGCATATACCTAGTAGAAAATATATATTAGTACTATATAGTAGGAAAAGAAGTACTGTAATTAATCATACCATAAATACACCTCATTGACTATAGGGTGACTGCACCAGTGAATGAATGAATAAAAAGTTTATTGATTACACTGTTCAGTGTTGTTAATAAAGTCTTCAACTTGATTCTTTTGGCAAACATTTTAACTTATATCTTATTAATAATATCAAAATAGACAAAACATATAAAAGAGTACTGAAACCGAGTAAATGAACATGACATCAGTCAATGAATATGATGCACCAGTGTATGAACAGTACATAAATGCGAAAATAAATATATTTTTTAATAAATATATTGCTAATATAATATTATTAGTTCATCAACATTCACCTAATCATATTTTTTTGGAGAATTACCATCTATATAATTCTAAAAACACTTTAGACTTAAGACACATAAGAGCATAAACTCAAAGGTAAAGAGACCAGTCCATTGCGTCAACGCGATAATCTTGAAATTATTATTTATTTAATGAAATTGTTTACAAAGTGTGTTATATATATATATATATATATATATATATATATATATATATATATATATATATATATATATATATATATATATATATATATATATATATATATATATATATATATATATATATATATATATATATATATATATATATATATATATATATATATATATATATATATATATATATATATATATATATATATATATATATATATGTGTTACACATATTATGATAATTAATGATGTAAGAAATTTGAAAATGCTAATGCGAGTCGTAAATAATATATTAATTATTTGTAATATTTAATATACTACAAAAGTGTTCATTCACTGATGAGTGGTCGGACACTGGTGCAATCACCCTACAAATATTCATTCACAAGTTTCGGAGCAATTTCATTCTCAAGTATCTCATGTATCAAACATTGCACGAATTCAAGCAACCGACAGTACACGAATTTTGCTCCACTTGAAGGTTTTAATAAAATAAAGGGGGGAATCCCCACACATAAATAAAAGTTTCAATTTACTCCCCTATAAGATCGTAGCTCGCGCGTCACCGCGATCGCACCGATATATACACACATCCTCATTCGGTCACTATATATCTACGTATATAACACCAGCGGCAAGCTCTCTCTCTCTCTCTCTCCATTTTCTCCGGCTAAATCTCATCTCGCGATCCTCGGGTCCCCCGAAGGATGCGCGTATTATTACGTATCCCACACAAGGAAAGGGGCAGGGGGAAGGTGCGCGAAATCGGGTCAACGGGTCACAGCCTCCTCATCCCCCATTGACGTCGTCGTTGCCAGGGGATACGACCCAGTGACCTCGCGCCAGAGAGAAAGAGAACCCAACCCGCACACACACACACACACACACACCTAGAGAGAGATGCACGCAAGTACAAATATATATAGGCGTGTGGATCTAGATCTGGATGTAGATCTCCTTCGCGGGGGGTGAAATACCTCGAACGAGGTCGAGGAAAACACCCGCGAGGAGCGGAGCGATGCTGCGCGCACTGAGAAAGATGCTTGCTTCAACCAAATACAAAATTCTGCTTCATACAAATTTGGAAGAAATAAGCCGAAATCTGCTTATCGCTAGTACGCGCGAGCTTCCTTCTAAATTATCGATTTCTTCCTTTAAACATAAAATATGTTTACTTCTTAAAAATATCCTTTCGCAGCAGAAATAAATTTGCTTACCCTATAGGTAGAAATCCGCTATAAGCGGATTTCTTATTGTCAAATTAAAATACTGGTTATAACATTTTTTTTCAAACATATTTCTAGTAGAATTAAGTAAAAAGTCTACTTGCGGCAAGTGGATGCATTCAAACAGATTGTCTTTTTGGTACAAGAGGATTTCTATTACGTTGTTATTTTACGACGCAATATAAATCTTCTTGTACCAAAAAGAAAATCTGTTTCACCGCATAGAAATATGTTTGAGAAAAATGTTACAAATCTCTAATTTAATTTAACAAGAAGAAATCCACTTGTAGCGGATTTCTACTTAGGGCCAGCAAATTTCTTTTTGCAGCAAAAGGATATTTTTTAGAAGTAAGCATATTTAATGTTTGAAGGAAGAATACGATAAATTAGAAGGAAGGTCGCGTATACTTATGTGAAACAGATTTCGGCTTACTTCAAGTAAATTTGGATGAAGCGGAATTCTTTCTACTTACTTGTAGAAAACATTTTTCTCAGTGCGGGTCGGCGCATGTCGCTAAGCCCCGGGACGTACGTTTGCCCGCAGTGTGCTGCTAATAGATGCATAGAAGTGAGATACGATGTATCGTGTGCGGAGGTTATATGATTCACTCGCTCGGAGTGCTAAACTATTTGGACTGTAATTGAGAAATTGGATCGAGTTCATACGAAGAGTCATGATTTTTGGAAGGTTATTATAGGTTAAGTACATACTAAACTTCATTGTTAGAGGGAAATTCTATTCATTCGAGTTGACTTCACTACGAGTCAGACGAGGTATCAGTATGTACCATTAAGTATGTATTGTTCTCTAACCTTTTCAGACTACATATTTCATTAAAATATTTCATACATTAATGGATTTAATATTACAATTTTAGCTTGAATAATTTCAATGTAGTTGAACAATTTATATTAAAAAAAATCTACAATATCGGGGAAAAATACGAAGTGTGCGGAATTCTGGACGTGAGCGGAAATCGAAAGATTTATACCTTATTTGTAGAAAAGTATAATTATTTCTCGCACAGCAATCTTTGTAAGTCCTTGAACTCCCCAAGTCGCAACTATCCCACTAACAGGCAATTGATATAATCACTCAATACTCGCAGGAAGAAAATATATAAGGCAAGCCAAAGGACGTTATAAAACAATCAGCAAGAGCATATATACAGGAATTTTGTAAATAAGCGCAGAAACATTATATAGCCCCTGCGGCAGACGCTCAGGGAGGACGACCTCGAGGTGCACGAGCGGCAGCAGCAGCTCGCTTCGATCCGCTGCTGAATGGGGCCGTGAGCGAGCTCAATACCAAATGGCCTGGCCGTGCGCGCGCGCCATTCATGAGAGCGCGCGATTCAGGGATTGGCTTCTGTGCAGTGCACACGTGCCCTCGCTATATGCGCCCGAGACCGTCGAGCGAGCTCTTATTATTATCTGTCTCTCTGTTCGGCCTTCTTATTTTTATTTCGAAGCTCTCGCGAGCGGCTTTCTTTTGCTTTTCGGCTGTTTCGTAATAATTGACGCTGAGCTGCGAGGACCCGGGGGAGGACTGGTTTTGCAGCCGGGCTCGCGGGCCTGAGGGGGCGAGAGGAAGTCGTAAAGTTTATTCTGCTGACTTTTTGTGCAAGGGTGCTGCTTGATGCAAGGTTGACGCTGAAAAATTAATCTATCGTACTATACTTGTTAATAATGTTTAATGTTTTTTTTAACATTTAATCTTTTTCCCTTACAAAGTATTCTTATTTGTTTACTAAAAGTGTAGCTGGAACTTTGTCTATATGTCTTATTTTTGAATACATAAGGGAGAGTCCCCCAGTATGACCACCCATTATATGCTGGATTAGGTGTATGTTATACTTCTATTAAATATTATCGGAGGTCTTTGGTTTTAAATCACAACTGATGAAGATTCTCACGAGAATAATGAAAGAGCCGATAATTTCCGTGTCAAAAGTTATTTCCCGAGGGTTAAATGCATGTCCAGTAAATAAGCTAATTAAATACTAATAGATTTAAACAACATACTATTTTATAACTTTTACCTATCTTTGAAGCACAATTTTTAAGCATTTAGAGCAATAATACTCTGTTATAAACGTTAGGTGCTCATACTGGGACACTTTTTCAAAAGCTCAAAACCTTCATTTTTCGTTATTAATTAATACTTAACTCAGATTATTAACTTTGGCCAAAACTATTTTACTACGTCAAGAAGGTTCATTCATGCAACTCATTGAAATATTCATTTTCACCTTGGCGTACACAAACGTTGCTGGTAATACAGCTATAGGTGGTCATACTGGGGTACTTTCCCCTATTATTACTTATTTTCCAATTAGTTGTAATACTAATATAAGGTAAATGTCCCACTGACTGGACACGTCCCACTAACTGAATACTTAATAAAAAATGTATTATTATTCGCTAGAGGAATCTACCTTACCGGCCAAGAGTCCAGGTCAGGACTAGCCCGTAAATCTACTTTACCGACCGGGTGGCCCAAGTACCGACCTCGACCGGTAACTAAAACATCTACATTACCGACCAAGTGTCAGGAAATTCAAAAATTGAAATTCAAAATTCGAATACTTGGCCGTAGATGGCGCTGCAATATGACGCGATATTCAAATTATCAACCGTATAAGTAACCGAACAGTCTTTCTCAAAAGTTAACCCAGAAATCTACCTTACCGAGCGAGTGGCGGGATATTGAATTGATGACTACGTTGGCAACCCTGTAGTGAGTACCCTACCAGCAGAGGGCGCTACGGTGGGAAATTCAAACTTTAAATATTACAATTCTAATTAGCAACACAAGTGCGAGAAAATAGTTGGAAATTTAAATTATCTAATTGATATATAAGCAAAAAACGAATTACTAACCTCAAAAAAATAATTTCTGATGCTTACATATAGAGGGAGTCAAAGTAGTACACCCATACAAGGAGGTCAAAATTCCATTCGTTTACCTGAAACTCTTTCTTCTGTCGATTTCGAGCAAAAAACGAATTCCTAACCTCAAAAAAAAGAATTTCTGCTGCATACATGTAGAGGGAGTCAAAGTAGTACACCCGTATAAGGGGGTCAAGATTTCATTCATTTCACCTGAAACCCTTTCTTCTGTCAAATTTCGAGCAAAATGAAATTTCTAACCTCAAAAAAAAAATTGCTTTTGCTAATATGTAGAGGGAGTCAAAGTAGTACCCACGTATAAGAGGGTAAAAATTTTGTTCATTTTAGC
The DNA here is from genome assembly GCA_949152435.1 of Gastracanthus pulcherrimus. Classification (NCBI taxonomy): domain Eukaryota; kingdom Metazoa; phylum Arthropoda; class Insecta; order Hymenoptera; family Pteromalidae; genus Gastracanthus; species Gastracanthus pulcherrimus. The sequence goes on from OX424574.1 coordinate 39,117,269, forward strand.
TAAAACGCTTTCTTTCGTCCAGTTACGAGCAAAAAACGAATTTCTAACATCAAAATCAGAATTTTTAATTCTGAGATTAGGAATTCGTTCTTCGCTCGAAATTCGACAAAAGAAGGGGTTTCAGGTAAAATAGACAAACTTTTGACCCCCTTGTATGGGGGTGTACTACTTTGACTCCCTCCACATATATCTAGAAGAAAATATTTTGATACTTGTATTTAAAGTATTTCTAAGTGAAGAATTTTTTCAACATTATTTGTAGCAGCTATGAACAAGGGCTGTCTCGGTGTCATTATCAGTCATTCTAACGGCGTTTGTATTCACCTGAAAGCAAATATTGAAAAAATGTTCTTGTTTTCTATGAAATTACACTGACAGTAAATCAACCCAAATATAAAAAGTGAGTCTTGAGAAAATGGCAATACTTTGCAAAAAATTGTTTTCTTATATTTTTTCAATTAAGTGCTACTATTTTTGCTTCTATCATATTTGAAAGATTCACTGACAGCGTAATTTAATACAGAATACGATTTTTTGTATACTTCCTTTAATAAACATAATACGTTGCATCACCTATGAATGATAACGAAGTAGCTTCAACATTTAAGGCTAGTATATATTTTTTACCTATAAAACTGTTTTCTACTTTGAAAAATATTAGTGAAATTCTTCGGTAATTCTTGTATGCATGTAAGTATTGTGGGGTTGGATTAGTATAGTCATAATTTTTTATCGATTTTCAGATCCTAATGTGTTTCAGTTAAGAAGAAAATGAAACTGACAGAATAGAAACTTCATTTATGAACTTTTATACAAATTGTAACAAAGTTAGAATTTACGAACAATGTCCAAACTTTTGAGTATTAATCGTCTAGAAAAAATCAATTTTTTTCTTTTAAAGTTTTCAGCTTTTAAGAATTATCTTGCATGTTTGGTTAATTATTGATATTACCAACAATATACTTAAATTAAACGTGATTCCTCTGTTTTTTTCATTTTCGTTCAAGAATTGTGTGTCTTAAATAATGAATAGTTGTAAACCATTGCTACAATTATTAATTCCTTCTAATTTAAGGTGTCAAGAAAGCATAGATATATATTGGCTACAAATATAATGAATGGGAAAAAGGGTTAGCTCTTTTGCGCCCTTGGATTTCATGAATAAAATAATGACATCTTTATGTAAATACTTACCGCAGAAGCGAGCTAGACGCATTATCTACACGCAATCTTTATAAAACAATCGTTGAAATGCTGTAATCAGTGCAGCTGTCAAATTGCGCAAAGTATCAAACTATAATTTTTTTAGTGTGAAATATTATTTCGTCAAAGAACGTCAAAAATACGTGGAAATTTATCACTATCTTTACTTGCGTATAACTTTGCATGGGATAAATATTTGTATGCCCATCTGAACAAAAATGGCCACTTTTTACCCTGAAAAGCGAAACCAAAATTACACGTTTTGACCGCAAAAATGATTAGCGGGAAAAAAGTAATTTTTTTCCCTAAGGAAAAAAGTGACTTCACTAAAAACTAGTCCAAATTCCTTCATTTCATCAAGTTCTACCAATATCCTGATTTTCGATTGTATTTTGACAATATTGTCTTTTAACAGTCCATTAGCCCCGCTTTCCCAGTCAAAAAGTGTCCACAGTTGAGATGGGCATAAAGTACTATATGCAGCTCGAGAAAAAATTCGATTTTTTGCCCTCGTTACATAATGTACTATTTATCTAAAACGTCGCAAAAAGAAAGCTCTTAACATCTAGTTTAATTTGCTGTGTTGAAAAAAATGTTTTGAGCAGTAAAAGCTGAGTTCAATAAGAACCTTTATTAAGAACAAATTGCTTGAAGGTAATGTGACCGTCGATCAAACTTAACACTAGAAAGGATATATTTCACTATTTTTCCCGTTTTTAGAACGCTAAAAGCATTCGCATAAACCAGGTCTGATAAAAGTATAATACTCAAAAAAATTTTTTTTAATTTTTGCTTAAGTTGTTTCCGATTCTCTGTAGAATTACACGGAGCGCATCACACACCACTAAGCGATGCGTTTCGCATTACTGGTTACCCCCCAGACACCCTTAAAAATGTCTGCGTACCTTCCATGCCCATACACACCCAAGCACCTCGTCAACTGGCACAAATCCCCCAGCCAACGATTCGCGTGCGTGCACGCGCATATTCTAAGCGACGTCTCGTTGCATAATGGGCTTCGGAGAGCAAACAGCCGGCACCGGCTCTGCGCAATATGCGCGCGAATAAGCCGACGTGCGTCTGAGAGAGAGAGAGAGAGAGCCCGCGGCGAGATATATATATATATATATATATATATATATATATATATATATATATATATATATATATATATATATATATATATATATATATATATATATATATATATATATATATATATATATATATATATATATGTACACAGCCAGCGAAGGAAGAGAGCGAAACAGATATGGGGAGAGAGAGAGAGAGAGCTCTCGGAGAGCTCGTATAGCGAGCGTAGATAGAGTTTCCGTGAAGGCCGGAAGCGAGCGCTGCTGTACTGCACAGAGGCGTACGGAGGATGCGCATCTATACCTACCCGAGTAGGCAGGTGGTCGCCGGATGTGCATCTTCCTTTTCCGGACGAGGCCGCGCATATTAACGTCGCGCGCTGCACGGGCCCCCGAGGCCAACGCGCGCAATGCTACTTTTGCACCGGCGTATTGGGCACAGGGATGAGCGGCTCAGTGTCGGGAACAAATGCGGGAAAGCGCGCCTTTCTTTCTTTCACACAAGTGTTTCTTCCATGCTGTTGGGTGTATTGTCCTGTGCACGTATACGTGGATCTTTGTTTAATATTTTGCGGCCTCCCTAAGTGATACGTTAGGGCTCGACTGTTGAATCACGACTGACTGCCGTTGGAACGACTGAAATACTTGACGATTTTTCAGAGAAAGTGCGAGCAACCTCCTTTAGAGTGAAACATCAATTTATTTGAGTAAATAATCATTGAATTTAGAATTAATTTTTCACCTACATGAAGAAGTATTTAGAACATAATTTAAACACCGATGCCAATTCATTGGCACTTAGCTTTCTCAAACTGTATAAATTGTTCCAATATAAGTTTTTGTATTCTAATACAATCTTTAAACACTCCGAGTACTGAATTTGTCCCAAATTTTATATTAGTTGATCACGAAAAAATTATTTTTTTCTAAAAAAAATTACTGTTTGTATGTGTACTCTGTTCATTCATTTATTCTCGAATACTCTTTTTACATTACTTTAAAGGTAAACAAATCTACGATTAAAGGAGTAAAAATTATCGAGACCAAAAATGGTATTCTGGGCTAGCACCTTGCTTCAAAGGATTAACGTCAAAGATTCACTCGAGATTTAGTGATTATTTATTCAAATAGAGTGAGAAATTCACTTGAAAATATGTCGGTTCCATTTTCTCTCAAATACAATAAACGTTTCACTTTGTTTTATAAAGTGCAGGTTTATAGACACAAATTTCGAAGAAATTCTGTATAAGTTATTTGAATCGAGTGTAGTTGCATCTGTGCAGTGTTGAAAATCACATAGATACAGACTAGGTAAGCACAAACCGTAGAGAAGCAGACAAAAGACAAGTGTAAATAATTAAGAAACGAAAGTACCCAGAAATCGCTGCTTTCGATTATTATTGTACATTTTCCTTAGGCTCAATAATAACTCCACTACAAGGTGATTGCACCTTATGTGGGCTGCATCAAATTTAGAAAAACGTTTATAACTTACGTAGTCTACATTGAGTAAAGTTGTCGTATATTAAGGGGGCACGCAACCTTTAAAATGTGAAACAAAAAAATTGATTAGGAATTTTTATTTTGATATTTATTTTAATAAGGGTTTTATTTCCTGAAAGTATACATAAAAACCTACCAATTTGTATATTTTTTACTTCGTTGGACCTTCTATGCCTCCATGGCAAACCAGACTGTTTTCGAAGACTTTAAGCACTGCCCGTAAGATTCCAAGTCTACGCATGGATGGAATGGGCTAAAAATTTATGGAGATACTCATTATAGTAGTACTTTTAGTATGAACGTAGGGATTTTGATTTGAGCAAGTAGAAGTATTTTTTTATATGAACATTGTCAATATAACACTTATATTTTAATAATTTTATCACTTTTATAGATGTAAAAAATTTTCTACTCGTTCAAATCAAAATCCCTACGTTCATACTAAAAGTACTACTATAATGAGTATCTCCATAAATTTTTAGCCCAATCCATCCATGCGTAGACTTGGAATCTTACGGACAGTGCTTAAAGTCTTCGAAAACAGTCTGGTTTGCCATGGAGGCATAGAAGGTCCAACGAAGGTAAAAAATATACAAATTGGTAGGTTTTTATGTATACTTTCAAGAAATAAAACCCTTATTAAAATAAATATCAAAATAAAAATTCCTAATCAATTTTTTTGATTCACATTTTAAAGGTGGTGTGCCCCCTTAAATATTTACTGTAACGAGAACGTTACAACATAATATACTTCATGAAAAGATAGAACATTAGCTTCCTTTTAAAAAAGATAACATCCCCACAGAAATGAAGGAAATGCCTTAGTCATTTTACACTTTATATTTCAATTGAATATTTTTAAAACGATCGTCATCCAGACACACACACACACATGAAGCACGTATTTTTTTACGACCCCATTAATTCGGTTCCGCTCTCCGCGTGTTCAAATCTTGGGAAAGCTCGTCTCCCACAAGTGTTTGAGACACGCCTGAATTTCTCGATCACAGGCCCTCATAACCGCGGCTGGAGAAAAGTCACGAGCTTGCAGGTGTCGAGTGAAGAGCAGCAGCAGCAACAACAAGACAGACAGTACAGATCTCCCGAAAGTCGTAAAAAAGAAAAGTCGCTCGTCGAGCTCTGGTGCGATCCATCAAAATGTTCGTTATCGTTCGTCGTCGCCGTCTTCGTCGCCGTCTTCGTCGTCGTCAACGGTCTTTTCCACGATTTTCCTCTCACGGTCCGTTTTTTTCCCGAACTTATACCGCGGAGTACACGAAACATTCATGTCTCGAGAGGCGCAAACGGAGCATTAAACTGTCAGTGATATTTCGAAAGCCGTGGGCGCGCACGCTCATCATGTCGGTAGTTCAGACGAGCGTTTACTCTCTTTTTTTTTCTTTTTAATAAGTGGCTCTCGCAGGACCGCAAGTCAAAAGCATTTTCTTGCTTGTCGATATTTTTTGTTCTTTTCGATATTATTGTTCTCTTGAATATTGAAAATTTTTTATCTTAATTACAAGTTATCTTTCAAATCTTACTGTTCGATACTCATGAAACCTTCAAAGCAGTCAAATGATACCTATTCATGAAAGATTAAATTGCACATTAAAATGTTATATAATTGCATCAAAAAACGTATTGTAATAATACGCCAAAGAATAATACGGCATTAGGCTTTTCTCTTACACATTCATTAACATTTAAAAAGAAATTACAAATATTTTTTTATTGAAAATAATTCAATTTATTTGCACTGGATCCGAGGGTATCGCTGCAAAGTAATGTATGAAACAAATAGTGACTGTTGAATAAATACAAATTTCAAATTTATTTTTAATTATTATGAGTTTGACTATCTTCCCTGCCTGAATTCTATTAAAATATTTTCTTTTAAAGTTTTACAGCCCTTTAAAGATAAAGGCAATCAAAGACTTTTTTTTAAGTGCCGAATTTTTTTGAATTTTTTAATACTTTTCTTTTATTCTGATAGGTCTATCAGAATAAAAGAAAAGTCTGGTAACAAGAATCATACTAATTAGGTGGCTTCAACGGTGGGTACCGTATCAAACGAGGGCCCCATGGGGGGGGGGGATTCACTTATGATTTTAATTTTGGTTCAATTATAATATTCAAATTTAATTCTAAAGCATTTTCAACTACTTTTGAATGTTAGTAACAAAAAATTATTATATGTTAATACATACAAAAAAATGCTAATTTGTCGATTTAGCTCTTGGTGCGCATGTGCAGAAGCACGTTTACAGTGTTTATCATCAATATCTTGTTTACTTGTTCGTAACACATAATTTTGACGATGTCATTAGATTCTGCATAAAAAAATCTTCAATTACATATTCTGTTTATTAATAAATATATTTTTAATATTGGTAAGAATTGATAAACGGTCTCATCCCTTAAGGTTATGTATTAAAAGTGACTTTGTAAAAGCTTAGTTTCTTCAATAATTTTGTCGTTGACCCCAGATTTTCTTTGCACAGATCAAAAGTATAATGTTGAAAGAATATTTGTGGGAAATTTCAAAGACGCCAGTGTTTTTATAAAAAGTCGCTGAAGCCACCTTAAGAATCATATATTTTATAATTTTTCTTTCAAGTTAAGTAGAACAGAGCAAATCATGGCAGCCATGAAATACATTTTTTCTCCTATACGTGACTTCGTAGTGCTGCTCTGCTGGTAATTTTCTTTACTTTTAATCAAACCGTCATAATTACCCTTGAAATATTAATGAATATGTAGGAAAAAAAGAGCGATGTCAATAAATTCGAATACTCAATCCCTACATCCTAAACAAATCAACTATATTTGAATTATCCTACTACCCTAATCCTTCCCCAATGTTATCCCTCCCCCACCACAAAAACACCCAATAAACCCAAGGCAAATTTCTCCAAAAAAATGAAATCAAGCTATACAGTACAGTACGGTACGTATGTATATATACACCGACCGAAAAACTCCCCGCCCAGCCGCGGGCCTTTAAATTTCCTCCGCAGATCGGCATCAGCCCGTAGCGGCACACGCGCGCGCGCGCACGGCGGAAGCTACTCGTGTGCGTATACGGCTGCGCGCACACACACACACACGCGCGCGTGTGCGTCGTGCGCCTCTCTATATCTCCGTCCCGAAGGGTCGCACTCCACTTGCCGGAAGCGCCGCGCGCGTTCCCACGGTTATCCCGTGCTGCCGCTGCTGCTGCTGCTGCTGCTGCTACCTCCTCTCTCTCTCTCTCTCTCTCTTCTGCCGCCTGCTGCTACTATAATACTGGCTGCATCGCGTCTTCCTTGTCCACGCTGCACGTCGGAGATGGTCGCGCGTGTGCGCGCATGCTTTCTTTCCACGCGCTCGACGTGTGCCTCGCAACAGGCAGGCAGGCATGCCCCCTTTTTTCAGACCTGCTGCTGCGTTGCGCTGCTGCCGCGACCACCTTTCGTTATTTTGGACAAGGGCTTTTTAAAAGGACGCGCGCGCGCGTACATTATTCATGATTGTTGTATAGTCGGCGAGCTACGCTGAGAGAAGTGCTCTTGGAAATATTACGAGGCTTAGGGAAAGACTTGCCGTCTTTTGCGTTGTATAGTGGTCGCATGTGAGATTGGTTTCGCTTTGCACAAACTGCTATGGAAGTGCCCATTTTGAACGTATTGATAGCAATTTTTGTTACTTTGGACTAGGATTGGATGAGAGAAGCTCTGCACACGCGAGTCCGTGGATCTATGCGCGTTGCCAACTCGTTTGCTCGATAATAGACTCAACAAATATGACTGATGTAGTACATTTATTCTCGACTAAATCACAGAAAATCATAAATAAAACACTATTTATCAAGCCTGAATAGGTAAATACAAGTGTGTTTTTAAGAAAAGATTTAGATTAGTTGCTATGAAGAAATTATCGGCTTAACCTGAATTTTACAAATTTGGCTTTTATTACATTTTTTGTTGTTACATAGATTCAAGATTCATAGTTCAACCCTTTCAGACCTAAGTGGTTACCAAGTTGACAACATTTTTTTTTTTAAATTTAGTTATTTTAAGAATGATCTCAAAGTGTAAAATAGACTCTTTAAACTCAAAAAAGTACTTGGATTTATGAGTATTAGACGTTTAAGCTAAAAATACTAATTGGTAATATTACCTTTAACTACGATCAAACATCTAATACGGTAATATCATATAGCTCAGGAGCTAATTTTCACATCATCGTTGATTATTAGATAAATGAAACAATATTAGTTCGATTTTTAAAGCAAATACTGTAGCTCCATACGCATTGCTTTAGCGATCGTTGTCATTTTTTTCAAAGTCATCATCGATATTCTGGTACTTACGGCAGGTTTATACATTTTTTTGTTTCTAAAGATGCCAACGACTTATTCCAAATCCACTTCACACTAAAAGCCTTAAAGGGTTGAAACTTTGTTTTCAATAATTCAGAAAATTATATGGTAACTAAATAAGATTATTGACCGCACCAACTTTTAATGTACTCATATAAGGTTTCATAGTTTGATTAAAAAATTGTTTGAAAATCTAGCTTCAAAAGAACAAGTCAGGCGCGACTTTAATTTCCAGCATTTTTGCACTATATCAATAAGATCTTTTTTATATTTATTAAATAGTCACTATGAAATTATTAAGAAAGAGCATAGAAATATAGCGAAAGTAATAATTTAAAAGTAATTTCATTTTGTTTATATTATGTTCATGCTAATCAATATATCTTTCAATCGAATATCTATCTATAATTTAATAAGAGGGAACTCCAGTGATTTTTAGAAAATCTTCATTTCGTCCAATATCATTATTAAACAAACTTTGGTAATAACTTGATTTATGTTTTAGTTAAAGAAGGTCACAAAAAATTGTTAGCGGTTTCTATTAAGGTTGAAATAAACCATTATTTTTTGCCGCAAAGAAGCATAGTAAACCTGGGAAAAAACTCTCAAATATTAAGAATTATTACACATATCCAAACCCAAGGCCCAACAATCATCCTTGACTATTTTCATAATTATTTGACAACGATTTCTATATGCCTGGGACTTAGAGGGATAAAAAAAGAAGAAACGTAAAAGTCATATTGGTATTACTCTTGAAATTCCCAAGGTTCAAAAAAGTTCGTCTCCGCGCATCCGATGTCAGGCAAGCTCCTCTAAATTCAAAAACCTTAAGCAAGCATGGCAACTGTATACGCCTAAACCGGCCGGATTTTCCGTCTTACACCAGTGCGGACAAAGCATCGCGCACGCCTGCAGAGTATTATAGAGCAGAGCACATCGCACAATTCTATACGAGCGCATTCTCTCACCTTCCATTCTAGCTCGCACGTTCTAACCCGCTTCTTCTTCTTCTCCTTCTTCTCTTCCTTCGTAATCGGCGTAATCGGATTTCCTCCCCGGGCGTTGCCTGGGACTTTTCTCTCGGTCCTATACCTACGCTGCTATATATATATATATATAGGTATTTCTTCACGCGCGTGAGCAAGATGAAAGAGAGAAGGCCGCGCTCGCGCGACCCGCGAAAGCGGAAGCCACAGCCGGAATTCAGAAGGAAGTATTAGGTATATAGGCCTCGAGGAACGAAAGAGAACTGCTGCTGCTGCTGCTGCACTGCGCGTGTTTGTTTATGTTCTTATTGGGCGGTAATCCGCGTGCGGCGCAGGAAGCGATCGCGCTCGCAGGTGGAACGAGAGAAAAGTTCTTTTGGGTGGATTTCCTTCAGGTGAGATGTGAGAAAATGTTTGACGCAGATCTTTTCGGGACCTGAGAAGGAATTAGACGTGAGTTCGGTCAACAGAAATGTTATTACGCAGGAGGTTGTATTGATAGTACAAGGGGAAGGCTTCTCTCGGTTCTATTTCGGTGTGTGTTACGATGATTGTGAGAAAAGCCTACAGATTGGAGGGAACTGATCGGAGTTTATATAGGCAAGGTCTTTAACATTATATACAATGAAAACAAAATTTTGCGATTTAAGTAAGTTATAGGTAACGTAGTTGAACCAGTTCTCGATCACACAAGAAGGTACTGAGCTTATTCTGACAATAGACAATTATAAAAAGAAGTAAAACGAATTAAAGTCGGGACTAATTGTCGATCAGTACTCCTGGCCCAGTTCTCGATCATAATTCTGCGTGAAAAGTATGTCGTTATTATGCATTAAAAGTATCTCAGTTTGTCGATCGACAATTGGTACAGCATACACAAACCATGAGCCTATCCTCGATCAGTTAATTAAAATTGTAAAAATAAAGTTGTTGTCGATCTAAGAACACTATTAAACCTTTTTACATGACTTTATTTGTTTAAATAGTACTCAGTATATCAACATTGTTACAAATATTTATAGCCCTATTATTAGCTACAATATTTGTTTCCGTACATTTTAATATAAATTAATACTTATTTTAGACATTCTTCATTTCTCTTACCAAAATTCAGCTGTTTTTAAAGTTTCGTGTGTAAAATGTCTTTATCTCTTTGAAGAATGACTTCTAAACCACTTGCATATCCACTCAAAAAAGCTTATGCCGCACAAAGCATCGTGCAGATCTTGGCACAAAAAGGCGCCCGCGCAAGGAAGCTCTCATAATAAAAAAAAATGCCGGGGGATGCGCATTGCGCAGAGAAACGCGAAAAACAAAGAAAAAAAGGCCGCGGACGCGCGCGAAAAGGCCGCATGGGTGCGTGTTTGTTGTGGGACGTTTATCTAACGGTAAAATCTGCATGCACTGCGAGAGAGAAAGATAGAGAAAGAAAAAGAGAGAGAGAGAGAGAGAGAGAGAGAGAAAGAGACAGAGTGAACTCCGTGGAACACGTCCGGTGGGCACACGCCTATATAATACTGACTTTGTGCGTGTGCGCGTGTGTGAGTGTGTGTGCGTATACGCGAAAGAATGACGGAGGAGCGGTGGCGCGGTGCGGCGAAGAGAAGGAAAGGGAAAAGCATTCTCGGCCGCGCGCGTATATGCACACACAATCTGCCATTGTGGCCGATTCATGAATGAAGCGGGACTTCCGGTCGGGCCGCCACTTCCAGTACGTATATATATATACATATATGTTTATAGGTGTATGTATGCATGTATATATACGTATATACGTACGTGGGGAGAAGGCAGAACCAACAGCTACAGCCACACACCGCCGCTATATACATCGGCACACGCACGGAAACACTGTTACAACACGCGCTCAGAGAGGGGACACGACCGCGCGCACGCGAGTGTGAGCGTGCGAGCTCTTCTTTCTCAATGGGGGACACCAGATTGCGCGGAGGCGGCAGCTCGTTTTCACGAGATAACGAAAAAACAAACGGCGCCTGTAATGGCCTGTGGAGATCGGGGAAAGAGGGTTGGAAAAATGGATAAAACGCTGTTAATGACTTTACCACTGTATGATATTCATTCTTCAAGTTTTTTAAATACATAGTGAAAAAAACGCGTAAAAATTATGTAACTCTCGGAATCCCATAATGGATTAAATTGACTAAAAAACCAAATTCTTCTATTCCTACGCATAACAAATTATCACTAAAGTAAATATAAAGTTCAAGTATCCATGAATATACCCACCATCCCACACACAAACACACACACACACACACGCACACATACACACACACGCGCGCGCGCTACGAACGTTTAATTTTTTTAAATAAGATGTTTGTAATAGATATTTCTATAAGGTAAACCCATATTTTGTAGAAACCCAAATTTTAAGCAAACGAAAAGCCCATTTGGTCATCAAATTTCCGCTACTTTATAACTAATTAATTAACCAACAGTCATTAGCTAACGACTTTGTCGCAGTCACGTTAGTTTACGATAATTTCATTTTGCTAAATTAGCAACACGTTATACTCCGAGCTTGTTCTATATATAGATGACAACATTCATCAGATTAAGGGTTACGTAAAAATACTAGGTATACAAGATATAAATTGAATTACTTATATTTTATTTAGACAATAGTGCTCCATAGATTCGTAATAATTACGCGAATGCATTCTTAATACGTACCTCTGTAATTAACAATTTAAAATACTTTTAAAAATAAATTTCCTAATAGCATGGTAGTTTTTCTCAAAGTTGCAGCATTACATAAAATTAAGAATGAAGTAATTCTATCGTGAAATTATCAATGAAAGAAACGCCCTAACCGAGTCATCCCAGGGAAAACAAAAGTTCCAATCCAATTAGAATCGTGTTTTAGATCCTTCGTCACGACTGCTACTCCTACACCACTACGTAGATACGCGTCAGTCCTATTTTCGATCCCCCACGAGCTATGACGTAAACCCAACGCGTCATCCGCACACTCAAGGGGTTAACAACTTGGATTCAATCGAAGAGAGGAGAGCAGAAAACGAAAAAGAAAGAAGAAGCCCGAGAAGTTATAGCCCGAATCTAATGAAACTTCTCTTCCCTCCTTCTCTTTACTCTGTCCCCCCTCCCAGCAACGCGTATAAATCCCGTCGCGCATCCCTTCCCCGGCGCGCGGCTCCGAGTGTGGGCCGTGCCGCGTGTGCGCACTTCCTGTCTCGCGGGGGTGCTGCCGCCGCCGGGGGGTACGAGCAGCGAACTGTACGCGTGGGCGAAAGTAAGGCGCGGTCTCTCACCTTTCTCTCTCTCTCTTCGTCAGTCTGCTGCCAGTTGTGTGCAGCTCTTTCACGCGGTGAAAAACGGGCGTGAATGAATCGAGTCTGCGCATTCACGCGGGCTCGTGCACGATACGTGCACACAGATACACGCGCGGCAGCGGATGCATTCATCGATAACTCTCCAGTCTGAGTAAGTGTGTATGGGTGTACTACGTCGGCCGCGCCGGCTAGACGGCGACCTCCCACCCACTCCCTCCACCTCTAGGTTCTCCTACTTCTCGTCGCTCCTGTATAGGACTCGACTGTATAGAATGAAATTCAATATAGTGTGTATTTCAAATTGTAAATTCAGAGTAGTAGACATTGGATGTAGTAAATATTAAGAAGCTATAATGATTATACTGCTATCGTGCGAATTTATATGCAGAAAATAAATTATTATAGGAAAAAATAGGTTACTTTGATTGATCTTGATTTTTTTAATTGGTGTATATTAAAGTACGCGAAGAATACTTGGATAATACCTACAATATTTTTAAATATATGCACCAAATAAACAAAAATATGCGAAAAATACATAAATATGCACGAATGAACCGACAAACAAAATGAAACAATTATAGGTGGTAATATTCCCGAGATAGTTGCAGCAACCACCAATTCCATATTTAAAATATTTGTAAAACATGAAAAGTGTATGAAAAATACCGAAAATGAGCATAATATGTGCAGAAACTTGTATGATTGTATAATTCATTTTTATATAATATTTTTTTTTAATTTTATAATTTTACTATTTTTATAAAAACTGTAAGAATAATTGGAGCTTCCGCATTAATACCCACGCTCAGCCCATCGGTGATAATAAGGTTTGCGACGGTCGACGTCGCAGCCGCACCCGAACTTGGAAATTAAATTTCCGCGCCCAGCGCTCGTGATGTTATTCTTGGATCGACTAATGGAATTGGAATATATTTTTGCAGGTGTTCAAACTTCCGGTTTTTTCCTTTCTGCTTTCGCTCTCTCTCTCTCTCTCTCTCTCTCTCTCTCTCTCTCTCTCTCTCTCTCTCTCTCTCTTGGTTTTTTCTTTTCAAGCCGCAGTTTTGAATTAGCTTCATTATGGACACGAACTTTGGCGTTGTGTATAGCTAGGGTGTGATACGCTAATTGAGAAGTGCTCGGTATTCGGGATGGACTTGTGCGTGGGTTTTCGTTGACACACAGGGGAATATGAACGTGACAGCGTAAGGATAGCTGTTTGCCCTGAGACCGATGACCGCGCAAAATTAAATTGATCGAGTGGCTATTTTTGTCCCGGAGTCACTTTAGAATTTTGTCATTATACATTGGATAATTGTTATTTTCTTTTTTTTCTTCTTATCATTTAGATGGATGAGTCTGTTGTCGTGATGAAAACCAATTTTGTCAACGCAAATGCATGAATGTTCTAAATATTTTTAATTTTGCTATAAGTGAATGTTTCTTAATTCTGAATTGGAATGAGCTTATTTATTAAATTATGTGTTAACTCTTTAAATTATACCCAAACTTAACTTACAGCATTTTAAAAATTCTACATGATTCGTTCCATTAAATTATACATTTACTAACACTGAAATATTACAATGTTACCCTTAACCCTTATTTTCAATACTTCAAATATTTTAAACTTTGGAAATGACTTCAGATTTGAAAAGAGTCTCAGTGAGTCCTACTGTCAGATAGATATAATACAACCTAGGGGAATCCAACTCATTCTTAATCCTTATTTTGAACCCATCATGTAGGAGATAGTACATTTTTATAAAGAACGAACGTTTTGCTATCGCTGAGAACAATTTTAAATAAACGCCAAAAGATTTCGCACTTGACTTTCACAAGAAGGTTTTTTAGATTTTAACGTTTCTGCAATAAGTTTTTTGAAAACAAGAAATGTTTCAATCCCTTTATCGAGCAAATTTCAAACTGCTACAAAGAACCCCCACACATCACATATTGTACACACACACGTGCGCACAAGCGCACGCAAGCAAACCCACATTTATAAACACGCGCTATGAACTTCTAGTTTTCTTAAATAAGATGTTTATAATAGATATTTGTATAGGATACGTTTTTATGTTAGAAATTTTCTTTGACCAAAATATATAAGAGCTTAATTAGGATTATATTTTCGAAATAATGCATCGTTAATGCATTTTTATATCTACATTCCTCTCCTAGTAGAAATTCATTCATTTTCGGAGCACTTAACGGAATAAACAAATATGCCACCTACCCTTAAAATATTTTAAACTACATCTTTCGTTTTATTTTGGAATTGTAACTTGAAGAATCCAATTGATAAAGCTAATTTGCAATATTATAAGGATTTTATTTCACTATCTTATCTTTTTTACTCAGCAGTGAGCATGTTTGCTACTTTTCCAATCCAGGAGATAGCTTAACTTTTATTTTAAGCTATTAAGAACTATATAATACTATATATAAAAATTCGAAGATGTGTAATAAACTCGGTTGAGATTAAGAAATTAATTTCTTGACTCCAATAAATGCTCTGATAATGTGCGAAAATGCGTTGTATGGCAACCGGAAAGCTAAATAATCACACTAAACCGTCTTTTGAGGATTTTGTTTCTTAGACTAGCCATTTACTGGTCTAAAAATGGAATCCATTTCCACCAGGGCCCAGGATAAGAGTTTCTGAAAATACAATCTACAATTACAAAAAAATCGAAAAATCAAATATATATATATTTGGAGTTCCATACACTATAATCCATCACGAAATGTCACTAAGGGGGCAGGCCTGGGTTAAACACAAAAAGGACTTTTTTCATGAGACCAGAAAACTTTATATGTTTAAACGCAATCATTCTGATAAATTGTATGCTATCAAAACACAATAATATCTTAAATTTTACCGTTGTAAAACTACAAAATGTTAATCCTACACGTCACAATAAATTATTATTTTCAATACCATATTTACTGAATTAACTTTGATCCTCACACGATTTGCGGCGACATGATTCTTTTTATTATTTTTTGTCGAAAATCCAATCGATTTTTTGAAAAAAAATTTTAATATTTTTTTAAAAATTGATTCAATTTACGAAGATGAATACTAAAAAGAAATTGAACTAAAAAATGCTCCGCTCTTTTTGTAATACACGTCAAAAGGAGTCGAATAACCGTAAAAAAAACATTTTGTTCATTGTGTCGTCTCGAATCGTGTGAGGATCAAAATTCCTTTAGTAAATATGGTATTCAAAATAATGATTTATCCCAGGCGTTTAACTCAGGCCTGACCCCTTTAAGTTGCAAAAAATACACATAATGAGCATGTCGGCTCATCAATACATTAAAAACTTCCAAGATCAAGCTAAGCGTCTAATCTAACCTTGCTCCCCTCTTTCTATTGTTGCAGATAAGTCGGCAGAGCATAGACGCGTGCAAGGAGTACTTCAGGGACGATCTCGTCAAGACCGACTGGCAGCTGATGGTGGAACTCAAGAAGCTCTTCCAGATTCTCTAATTCTCCTGCCTCCTTCCTTCCCCGGGCCGTCGACGACGGCACCCGAGACCCGTCGACTCGCGATTGGCAAGGCGCGCGCGCGCTGAGGAGGCCGGCCGCCACGCGGCACAACTCCATTTTTTTTTCAATCACAAACAAAAAGAAAATAGAGAAAACGCACGCGTCGTCATTATACACACACATACACACACACACACACACACACACACATGTAGGAAAATGCTGCGTGCGGAAAACTCAGCGCGCGGAAAGCCAAGACGGACTTTTTATATGATATACACGAGAGAACGCGCAAGCATATATACGACATCGCAGCATCCTTTAACGTTACGACCATCACACCTTTGTCACACGATCCGCCTCATTTTACACTTATATTATGTACACGTGCACACACGCGTGAGACTCACATACAACGTACGGATTGACGAAAACGCGCGAATCAAACGCCTCGAATTGCGATCGAGGCTCAAAATGGCCAATTCAAGTGAATTAGTTTGTAGGTGAATTTGGAGAGATATAAGTGGAAAAAATGAATTGCCGAGAAAGAAAGTTATAAGAATGATTGTTTTTCGTCTCTTAAGAGATATTGCGATAATTAAGATAATGATTATAATTTGTTAATTAATGGAAATGTCATCGAAATTGAATGAATTTCAAAATACGCCCTTTTAATAATTATTGTTGAATTGATTTCGTGATTAAAAGAGTTTAAGCAATGAAACGAACGATTCTTATAAATTTCTTTTCTTTCCCCCAAGCGGAAAGTTAAAGAAAAGTTTTCTTGCGTATGCGAACTACTGAAGAACGCAAAAAGAATGAAATGATCAAGATTGTGTACGATATAAATTTTATCGACATCCAGCAGGGCCTGGATCAAACGTAAAATTTTCTTCTCAGACGAACCGTTCTTTTTTCTATATATATTCAATTTTAATACAAGCTCGCACGTGCTTTGACTTCAGAAACCAATGAAACGAGAAGGTGAAAAAGCGATAAAGAAAATGGACAGGCCAGAAAGCTATTGAAAAACGAAGAGACCGCGAATATTGTACAGTCGCGACCGCATATGTATATGTATCCTTGTAGCACAAAAAGAATACGAACGACACGAATATAAAAGAATAACCGAGAAAAACGAGTCTATTAACTCGAAATTTAACGTATAAAAAAGTAAAATACGAACATAATTAAAGATGAGATCTCTGCGCATGTACATTCGTGGAGCAGAATTAGGGTTACATGTTAGTTAGGTAGGTGCAATCCGAAAATAAAACAAAAATATATAGGGAGCTGAAGATAAGGCAGTATGTAGCGATGATGTAACAAGAAACGTATAGAGGAAAATCGATTGATAAAAGAAAAAAATGCTTTTTACTCTTCTTGTTATATATGAAAGGAGATGTTTGGCTATTCAAGCTTTCTCTGCTCCTTTTTCTTTTTTCCATTTTTCGAGTTGTTGGTTCGAAAAAGTTGAAAGATAACAAGAATACTTGTTTTCTTTTTTAAAATTAAATTATATCATGCATATTGTGAGATTTTTATAACATCGTTTTTAATTTGTTCATAATTTTGACATCACTTACTAGATAATTATTCAGAACAATTTTGAATATGATAAAAAGAGAAAATTAAAAATGATCAAAAAAGGATCACAGTTTGAAATATGCCTACTTAAGTATTTCAAACGAAAATTTTTCTATGCAAATTTTTGGAAAATATTTAAAAGGTTGATGGTAAGAGTCAATTTAAAAAGTTATACTTTTGACCGTCCACAATTTATAGATACATTATATAAACATTATAAACCAACTAAATTACTCATATCGCATGGAAACAGAGTGTCAACTAAGGAAGAAACTTCATTTGCTTGAATAAAATAAATTTAAAATTTTCAAGACATAATGCTATATAGATAGACGCATATGAAAAATATAAATTTTACTTAAATAGATCGCAGCTGATTGTTTTTAAAGTTGATATGATTATTAATGTTATATTATTTAAAAGATCGCTTCTTTCATTGGACTGTATTAGTACTTTTATTTGAAGTGTAAGAACAATAACTCGAGATGAACTCAGGATAACTTCGAGAAAAGAAAGAATCATCATTATGATAATATCACAGACCATTCTTCCCTAATTCTCTCGGTCATTACATTGTTATTGCGATAATAATACGACGATCTTACGAATGCTCACGTAATAACAGCTACAAAGAAAACCATCGATCGATGATTTTTTTTACCTGTTTACATTGTTTTGCGAATGTTCGTCAAACCTCAGCGTTTCGGTTGTATGATTTTTGCATTTTCCATTAATAAAAGAAGAGGGAGAGAGAGGGACATAGAAGAGAAATATAAACCCAAGTGAATTTCCTCGTCGACGAATTTATCTAACGATGCGGAGTTTGGAGGTGCGTCGATGCGGGTGTTTGATAAACATTTTACAAGAGCGCGCTCGAATTTATTGGTATCATGTGGCAGTTAACGAGCGGCGAAAAGAGTGATATATAAATATTATGTATATCCATCGGCTTATGTAATTTTGCTGATCGCCACGTCGAAAGTGAGCGCGTATATAAGCGCGCGACTTTTGACAAATTTCTTATTTTTTAGAATACCTCGAACGTTTTGGAATTACTTTTTACATATGTGGCTTAATAGTTTTGAAAGACTATTAATAAATATTGTTTATTGATAAAAACGAGACAGTTGCCTTTTCTTTTTTCCATTTCTATTGATTTTCAGTAACTGGATAACAGAAAATTATACTCTATGCTGTAAAAGGTATTATATCATTCTTGTTTATATACATATTATTAAATACTATTATAAAATTATAGTACATAAGTTAATAACGGCATTAAAGTCTGAATTTACTTCTATCAATACTTGAATTCAGTACCAAAAAAAGAAATTTTTATGTCAGAATGTTTCTAATTAATATAAACCATAATCTAATTCTATAAGGTATTTTCACGTCTAACGTCATTTTTGTTGTACCCCCAGCTTTCTCGATGCGTCATTGTCAGATGAGAGTTGGTAACCTGGCAACGCGTTGTTGTACCCCCAGCTTTTTCGCCGTCTGATTTGTGTAACTTCAGACGTGAAAAAGTCTAATAACACATTTTGATTTTTGATATTAAAATATATTTGAATAAATTATAATATTCTAATATTGACGTTAATGCATAACGCTACATAATTGTGACCTCATGAAAAACTTTGAAGTTTTTAAATCTTCAAGATATTGGTAAAATTCCAAAAGTTTATGAAGAAAATAAGCTACGATCTATTCAAATATATTGTTATATAATATTGCTGTTTACTTACTTCAAAAGAATATATTAAAGGTAAGTGTAAGTGTAGTAACCGCGGCAATGCTGGCCAAGTCATGAATAATCTTTTTTGTCAAACACGCTCGATTTTCGCGTCTTTCCGACCTATAAAACGGGCCTAAAGTGTATATATATTTTAAATTATTGTATTTAACCGCCACAATAAGATGTAAGATCGATAGTGGCGCCCTCTCCAGGTACATTGACGGAACCGCAACTTTTCCCAAACTCAATCTAATTTTAATTTTCTACTCTAATAGGCGTGTGGTTGCCGTGTCGCAAAACGGTTAACTTTAGTCTGTTTCATAGGTATATAAAAACGCAAAAATCCACACTTGTGTGACAAAAACTATGATGTTCACCACAGCCTTTTTGACCTCGTATGTTTTCATTACTCATATACAGCTCGTGCTCGATCGCCTACGAATCATACTGCAAACTTCATACTAGGTCAAGAAAGATCCACTTTTTGATACACAATATACTATTTTGTCACACCTGCACGAAAACGCGTTCTTTCATGTCCATGTAACGAGTCTAAAGTGGCCGTTCCCCGGGATAAAATTGACTTTACGCCCGCTTCCAAATTAGCGGGCGGAAAATACTCGTCTCCGGCTCGTGCTACCTCGCCTACGGCTCCTACTGCAAACTCACACTCGGTCAGAAAAGGCCCACTTCTCGTCAGAGAGAGAGAGAGAGAGAGAGAGAGAGAGTCTTTCGCGAGCGAGTTTTTATTTTTGCGCGTAGGTGCGCCAATCTCGTTTCAGCGGAAACAGGAAGCGACTTTTTTCCTTTCTAACGGCCAGACGAACGCAGCTTGCCTGCGCTATCTTTTTCTCGTTCTCCTCTCTCTCTCTCCTATCTTTTTCTCGCTCATTCTTGCTATCTTATAAAGGCTAGCCGCGCGCGGGATGATGGAGAGAGGGGGAGGGAATGCGAGAAAGAGATAGAGAGAGAGGCTTTCGCTTTTGACGCGCGGCTGCTTCCAACGCTGACTGGTAATGAGGAAAATTGCCTTGGAGATAATGGTAACTCGTAGGTTGTGTCCGCGAGCGCTGCGTGCGTGTGTGCGGCGGCGGCGGCGAAAAGCCGCGAGCAGTGTTAAGTTGCCGAAGTAAAAGGCACTGATGTAAGAAAATACAAGTCGGGAGAAGGCGCGGAGTGAAAGAGTCTCCTTTCGGACATTTTTCGAAATGACGGCGGGAAAGTTTTCGGTTACAGTAATTTGGTAATTGGCTTAGGTATAGTGTCGTTGACGAGAGGTTATACGCTGGTAATTGGTTTACTTACGGTTTTTACTAATATTAGAGATCTCATTGATATAACTGTAATGATAATTTTGTATACTTTTTTAGTGATGTAATTTGAAGTGAGGATATACCCAATATCACTTAAGAAGGCGATTTTTTACTTGGTTTTATTATAGGTTATATAAATAACAGAATATTTTAAAATCTTGCAGAGATCATAACTCAAATGTTAAATGAAGTTATAACGATTTTAAAAATACATGTTTTCATGTTCGTGGTGATATCAAGATCCTATACATTGATCCAATCAAGTCCAAAATATATTATACAAATAACTTTCTTATAATCTTCGAGAAAGTCATATCTCTTCAAAGTGACTTATGGAAAATCATTATTAGTAATTAATTAAAAGTACGAAACTCGTAAGTAATTTATCGACATACCTATTAATTATTTTCAAAGAAAGGTTAAAGATATGTTATAGAGTGAGAGTCGATCAAAATCGTACAGTTAATTAAAAATTTGAGATTTAGAGTAATACATATCCTCGTAAATTATAATAATTGTTCATATCCGAAAATAATGGAAATAATCGAGAAATGAGAAATAAATGATACGACAGAAGCGATCCAAAGCCAAACGTGGAAAAGAATATTTTGCATAACCAAAGCATTCTAAAGCAGCAATTCACTCGTAGTATCCAAAACTCAGACGCACTCACGTGTAAAAGCCACAACCCATAGACAACAAAGTCAAACCCGTTCTCGGGCGCGCGCGCGAGTTTCATTCATTCCCTCAACTCTTTCTCGGCTATGTAGCAGCTCGCGCGTCCGATGCGTGGGTTTGGCACTGGCTTTTGCGGCTTATCGATCGTGCCGCCCGCGCTCGTTCTCTCTCTCTCGCGCGCGCGGTCGATCACCCGCGTCGGCATCGCGGCCCGGCGGAATTTATCCGTCCGATAAGCGAGATCGCCGAGGACCGATAATAACAAAAAGCCGAGAGAGAGAGAGACTGTATAGCGAACAACTAGTTGGATCGACTCTGACGCGGCTTTAAATGGCTCATTCGAGGCTGGTGATGGTGGTGGTGGTGGTGGTCGAGTTCCCGAAAGTGCAGGGATAAGTCGTGTCGATGATTGGCTGTTTCTTTGGGATGGAGGTAATACGTTGCATTGATAGGAAATGTAGAAGTGATAAGAAGTAGACAAATCTAGCGAGCTACTATTTGGAATTTCAATGGGAAACCGAATTATTGGCTATATCTATTGCTATTCTCAGTGATTTCTGTAAATACATATATTTGTTTCAATGATATTTCAAACATTCAATGGAATGCGTTTAATGAGCCTTTTAGTTTAATTACGAAATATATTGAATATTATACTGAGTTCATTCCTGAGTTAATGTATTCGTTAATACTTGATGAATCATATTAACATATTAATTAACCATAGGCTGTCACGCCTCTTTTTCCAAGCGTTATTGTCACACATGGGTCAATTCAATACTGTTTTATTACCTATAACTTTACTGCGAAAAAAATCTCTGGGAAGAAGCTTAAACATAATTGAAGAATGTTTTACGATTATGAAAAACTAATACTTTAATTAACATAATGTTCAACGAATGTTCAAAAATTAAGCGTTTTGTAAAAAAACTTATGGGTTGCTCTGATACAGCGTGGCATGTATTCGACGCAATCAGAAGTTTACTTTCAGTAATAGAATATCTTAATCTAAATTATAAAATTTTAATAAACAACGTTACAATGTTTATGACACTTTTTATTAATCAACTTAACAATATTTTCCAACCATTATCTATATTCTCGTTAAGTTTGATTTGCTGTTAATATTGACGTTTCATTTATGATTGTACCAGAGAAAAAGAAAGATTGAAAACTCAAAAACATCGAAGTGCGACATTAAACGGGCTCGTAAAACATCAAAGTGCTATAAACAAATATCAAACAGGTCTTGAATTTGAAAAAGTTGTAAAACGTTATCAATGAAGGCCAGACAAAAATAGACCTACCCGCCGCCAATATATCTGGAGCATTCATCCTATAATACTCTTGTCGAATCCTTCGGCAGCGTTGAAAATATACGATGTGCCACGCGCGCGTCCTTGCATACATACCGGTATAATACGCGCGTGTGCGGCGATGCGCGAGTGCATCAGCGGCAGCGAGAGGGAAAGAGGTGCACACCACACGGCGCTCAATGAGTTCGCGTCATATATCGAGTCGTCATTCATGCTCCGTCTGCACACATGCACGCACACACACACGCGTGCTCACACGTGACGCCTGCCCGCAGATGGCAAAAATGCTGCGCGGCGTTTTCGCGTCAGAGCCGCGGAACGCTGTCGCGCTTTTGTCCTCGCTGATGCCGTTGCGAAGACGTTTACCGACGTTGAGCTTTCTTTGTTGGAATATTGATAGACATATTTGTATCTTCCATGATGATTAGTCATGTAAAAATAGAATAAAATGGAATTTAACTGTCGTATGTCTGTGGCCTGAGTTTTTTTTTAATGTCTTGCGCCGGATTTAAGATAAGAAAGAGTGACGTATAACGCGTCCTTATTCGAGGAAAATGTACATTGTATTGAGTTTTAACTATGAAACATTGTCGTAATTATCTTTCGAACATAGCAGTGCATGTTGACGGACATAACTTTTTGCAAGCAATTATAAATCAGATAGTCAAAATTATGCGCAATTAGCTACATTGCTAGATACCTTATATAAACCGCATTTAGTGTCATACCATGCGATTAAAGTTTTTTTTTATACAACTCCAAAAATATTGTACGGCACTCGAGAATAGAAATAGCCGACCGGAGAGTATTAATATAGGACCTAGATACAAAGATAAATGTTATTTCAGTGGCATTTTCACAATATATTCGATGAAAATTGGCATTTATGGATCATTTATAAATAATGTCTTTATCAATATGCTATAAGATACGAAGCATACGAAAATGCTACTACATACTATAAGGATCTTGAATACATTTAGCTCATCAGCTATAATTGAACGTAACATGAACATGTTTTTATTAAACAAATTCTAAGTAGAGTATATTATTAAATCAGAGCCTGTCTAAATAATTACTATAGCGTATTTGAGGAGTGGGGAACAAAATCGGATTCAGTGCCAGGGGTTAGATAGTCCCGAGTTTCACAGTGCAGGGAGGTTATACTGTACTTTCTTCTTTCATTTACAACTTAATACTTAATTTTTTTAATGTTATTATGAAAATGCGACTAGAATGATCAGTGGTAAAAACCGCTGCATTCACTCTATAGTAACTGATAATTTCTTTGCTTTCATCCATGATTTCATAGACATGTGGTTGACTAGTTTGGTTTAAACCTTTGCGTGAAACTTTTTCTATAACATTTTTGCGGTTTAAACCATTTCATAAAACTTTTTCTACAAAGTTGGGACACGGGGCATATACATAATGCGGGCCCTAGAAAAATTACAGTTCCGAGATGCTCCGCATACACAATGCCGGGAGGTAATATCATTACTAGTTGTCCAATAATACAATTAGATAAGATCAAATTGACAAATATATATTGATTCGCTTCTTGATAGACAAAGAGCATTGACGATTTCAAAATATTGAATTGTTGAAGTTAAAATTAGAACTATTGGATTTTCATCAACGCTAGTCGATTTGAAGTTTAATTATATTTCTACAATTGAAACTTCCGGTGGTAAGATAAATTAGTAATTTGCTATTACGGTGAATAAGTACGTAAATAGATTTGAAAATGCGGATATTTGATAACGAAACGTCTTATTAAAATCGCAGACATATTGAATTCTGAATGTCGGTTCTTATTAAAATGTACTTTTGAAGCACACATTTCCAATTTATAAACTATTATAATGGATATTGGATATCCGGTTATTTAGTTAATATGCATGCTGCTCTTCAAATACAAATGAATTTACGAATGTGTAATGTACCCTATCGTTCAGAAAACTGTAAAAATTCTTTGAAAAAATAAATCTTATCAAGCTGTACATCCTTGAAAAGCGAGTTAAAAAGAGATATGATCGTTGAAAGAAGCTTCATAGTATACAGTAAGAGACACAAGCAGACGCACACTACGGAGGCAATCGTCGTCTCTAATCAAGTACAATCCCGAAGGTCGAATTTAGATTTCACACTTCCGGTTAGCAGCGCAAAGGCGATCTCGCGGCCGGTACATATATATCTCGCTTTTCCTGGAAAAAAAGAACGTGCGAGCGGCAGAATATGAGGCTCGAGTTAATACAAAAGCCAAGAGAGAAGAGAGGTATAAGGCTCATATATAAGAGAGGAGCCGCGCGCGCGCGCGGCATGTCCAACTGACAAGATGCAGTCGCCTAAGTTAATTAACCAATTAACCCCGCAATTGCCTAAAGGCTATATATGGCGCTTACTCGCTTCCAAGGGTAAGCAGCGGCAGAGCAGCTATATTGCACATGTAAAAAGAGGAGGAG
The DNA here is from genome assembly GCA_949152435.1 of Gastracanthus pulcherrimus. Taxonomy (NCBI): domain Eukaryota; kingdom Metazoa; phylum Arthropoda; class Insecta; order Hymenoptera; family Pteromalidae; genus Gastracanthus; species Gastracanthus pulcherrimus. The sequence goes on from OX424574.1 coordinate 39,142,328, forward strand.
AAAGAAAAAAAAGCACGCTTCCGAGGAGAATAAGAGAGGGAGAGAGAGAAAAAGAGAGTGTATGTGTGCTGACGCGTTAGCTATATAGAAAAGGACAAAGCCTCCGTGTGCACGTATATGCGCCAGAGGCGAAAAGGATGCGACTAATAAAGACGCTAAATATAGCACGTAAGCGCAGTTTGTCGCAATTTGACAGTCAATTAGATGTAATTTAGAGGCTCGCACGTATACGTATATACGCCGAGCGCGCGCTAGTGTATTATGAAGAGCTGAGAGAGAGAGAGAGAGAGAGAGAGAGAAGCTACCACGAGCACGTGTTGCGATCATCTACTATGCGTAGAGCTCTTCGACTTTTGTGTTGTGCGCGGTACGTATCGATGCCTTTCACGTCGTTTGTTTAAATTGATGGAACATCAAGTGCACTGATACTTCTGGAAGTGTGCAGTTAACACACGAAATCTCAAAGAGTCAAAATTTACTAATAAGGAATGATTTACGATCCAAATCAATTCAACTTCTAAACGAAGCTTACTCTCGTAATTAAAATCTAAAGAGAAAATTTCTAAATTTGATACTGTAATATTTATTATAGCATATATTTATTAAATATATATATATATATATATATATATATATATATATATATATATATATATATATATATATATATATATATATATATATATATATATATATATATATATATATATATATATATATATATATATATATATATATATATTACAAAATATAAATAAAATTAATAATATACCTTTTAATTTCCAAATTTTAAAAAATGTATTACTTGTTAAAGTACTGGTTAAGGAGAGCACTTCGTGTATAAAACACAAAAAGAGTTAATATTTTGAAACTTCTTTTGAAAACTGTATACAATTAATTCTAAAAAGTTTTGGATATTTTTATTAAATATTTCTCTAATTACAATTTTGTATTTCTTTAAAGGGATGTAACTTTATAGCTGTTATAAACAACTAATAACTCGACCTTGTTTCAATTAGCGAGTATTCTAACGTTTTTTGTACTTATCTTTATTAAGTATATCAGCAAATGTCTAAACATACATTTTGCTCCCTCAAAGAGTAAGCTATAAAAGTACGTAAAATTATATGCATGCGTGTGCGTGTGTGTGTATTTGTGTGTGTGTGTGTGCGTGCGTGTGTGTGGGATGTGAATCAGCAATATCTCTGAATATGTGTATACCCCGCTATCATTCTTAAAAATGAAAATAAAAAAATGTTTTCGAACAACATGTTAAGAAAATAAGGCATGCAAACAACAACGTTAAATAACAAAACGTACAGTAATGTACCAGAATTGGTATATATCTAATTTACACTATCTTGTGATTTACTCAAAATTAATATATTAGAACACATATTTCATAATGGAACGATTAATTTAGTTTGACGACCCTGGTAGAAATCTAAGCTGGTTTCTAGCCAGATATTAGCTAGATTTTCTAAATCTGCTTTAATTCTGGTTAAGAAATTAGCTAGAAATCAATTAAAAACGACATGCTTTTTAGCTAATTTCCAGTTAGATTCTGCTTAATATTCTAGTTAACATAAAATTAATAAACTAATTAATTTATGTATTAATTAATAATGGAAATAATACCAGTTTTATGAACCTTAAAGGTCTAGTAGCAATGAAGGTTAGGTTATTTGTTTACATAACGACGCGTGAATTTAAAAAGTATATTATTTAGACAAAAAGTTCCAAAGCCCCGAGTAAAATTTAAGTGACTTTATTAAAGAAACTTATGTTATAAATAATAGAATGCATGTAGTCATATAATTATTGTTATTTTAAAAATAACAATAAAAACAGAATAATGTAAGTTATGACGAAATTTGGAGAATTGGTAAACAAATATTTGTAGTTTTACAATGAAGTTTTATTACAAAATTTTATTTTCGACATCGATCACAACATTTTTGTTGACTAAATTATGATTGACTAATTTTCGGAAAGGAAATTATTAGTTATCAAATACTTTTAGTATTGCATATACATATTTCTATAATCTCGTAAGTTGTTATTTGTTGATAAATATATTTATTTTGGCGGAATACTATATTTAACATTCAATAAAGTATAATAATGTATATTTTTAAAAACTAATAACTTTTCAAAACAAAATATAAATAGGTTAGATTTGCAAACAAAATACATTCTTGCTTAAAGCACAGACTTAAGCAGTTTCTAGCCAGATATTAGCTATAATTTGACTTATTAATAGCTTATTAATCTGGCTAATAATTAATAAGCTAACCAGCCATTCTAGCTAACTTTCTACCAGGGGAAGCTAAGTGCTATAAATTGGCAGAACTTCCGAATACGATTCTTTATTATTTTATTTGGTATTTATAACTCGGGAGTTTATCGTCTCATTTGCGTAGAAATATCACGTAGAACTGTTACTTCTGTGATTTATGCTAACCCTTTAATAACTGTTTCGTGACTCCTATCAAGTAGTTTCCGCTCGGTATTTTGAAAAAGAGACTATTTTGCCTGCAGAATAATTTGCTCGAGTAGATTCTATGGTCATAGTTGCGTTGTATTTCTAAATGATTAAGGTTTACCAATGCACATTCATAACACTCACGCCTGGTTCCTATATTGTCAGCTCTCGACTGCTTATTTGTCTACTTACAGCTAACCTTCATATCTAAAAGTCGTACCCTCTATCCCCAACCTGATAACGTGCGATACATTCGCTCAGTAACATTCAAATATTTGGGTGATTTTCAGGAAACTGTCACATTTGCTGTCCCCTCTTATAAATATTATTAAGAATCTAAATAATTGAAATCTTTCGGTTGTATACGATAAATATAATATTTGTACAGAATGTACTATAATAATATTAGATATGAAAATCACCAGCCTTCATACAATATACAGGTCACATATACCCAAAATATCAGTAGCGTGGCATAATCTTGTTGTATAATTACAGTAAGTTTGATATATGACTACCTTTAAAAAAGATTTAAGTATGTAATTTATAGATTGCGCCCTTAAATTAGAAAGACCACTTAAGTCCACCTTTCGCGTTTTCGAGATATTAACATTTTAATGTTTGCACTGATATGCCAGATAGAAACATAAGAAATATGCAGCCAAATTATATTTGTTAAATATTTTTAGTAACTTTACAAAAGAGTTGAATCAAGTCGTTTTTTCGGGAAATGTGGACTTAAGTCGGTATGGGATTTTTTTAAATTTGATTTTTTATAAACGATTAGAAATATAGTCATATCTATTAGTAACAGTATAAAAAACAATTTTTAACTCTCTCCCCCCCCCCTTTCCATACCGCTAGAAAATACACGGGCAACTATTGTAGCGAGTTGCAATAAGCATAATGCGAATACCTTGTGCTGGGTGGCGTGTAAGTGGCGTTAGGTTGTTAGATACCGTTCATTAGTTGAGTCTCTAATACTGTTTTTGAATAAAAAAAAAATCAGTCAAAACTTATGCAAAATAAAAGTGGCTGACCGATGATTGCAATATATAAGTAACTAATACAAACAGTTCAAACATTATGAAAAGCAAATGTTATATAAATATGTTCCGTATAGTAAAATGGATTAACATAAATAAAATAAAATCAACTATAAACGCCTAATCCATGTAAAGATGTATTTAAGTCGTATTTTAAGCAAAGATTTTATTAAATCGACTTAAATCATTATGCATTGTGCAGCTTTGGACGACATGTATAGCTATACTTTAGCAAATTTTGTTATTTTTACGAGAAAAAGGAATATTTATAATAATGAAATCTAACGTAAATTAACCCAATATTAAAAAAAGAGTGGACTTAAGTCGTTATTTTGGAAATCATCTGAATTACTTTTTGAAAATCATATATGGTTTTATGTGTATACACTATAGTTTATATAATAAAATTTATTTACGTACTAAAATTAAATAAAATCACTGATACACACTCTTATCGATCCACATACAGATGGACTTAAGTCGTATGTCGGTCAAAGATTTTATTAAATGGACTTAAGTCATTATGTATTGTGCTATTTTCGGCTATGATAGCTATGCTACGGCAATTTTTACAATTTTCACGTGAAAGGGGACACATATAATGGTGAAATCTAGTGTAAACCCGAAATTGAAAAAAGTGGACTTAAGTCATTTTTCCGGTTCGGCACAGATATAAATGTAAACATTTTTTACCTAATCAGAATTATTTAATGACCTCCGCCATTCAAAATGAGTTCCATACAAAAGACGGTCAGTATCATAACATCAAATATCTATGTATATCTTTACATAAATCTGTCTTTTTGTACATGAATATGACGTAGTATACGTGCATTCACGTGCCAAACCTAAAATATACACTATTTAATGCATACACACGTCTATAAATAAAAGAGTGTGTTGCCATGGTATCAGTACCGAAATATGACAGTTTTGTGAAAATCATGACCCATATAAAAAAGTGTTGATTGAGTAAATAGTGGAACTTTAATAGAAAAGTACCAAAACATTTTTTTGCAAAATGTTGCCATTTGGTTATCTCTCTAAGTCTCGGTGGGTCGGCAAGAACCCATACACTATTTTTCATTTCTCTTAAAATTTCATGTGATAAATTTTAAATTATGCAAAAAAAGATGTTCATCATGTTGAGAACCATTTTCGATCTCGGAATGGGGAAAACGTTTTAACCATTTAGTGCCCAGAGTGACGTATACGTTCATCCTCTGTCAAACTTGCGCATAAATTTGATGAAGAATGAATTGCTAGTGTTACATTATTATAGACTATTTTCCTTAAAAAGATTCTATAAAATTTTTTTCTTTTAATTTTATCGAGTGATATATACTTGTATGAAAAAACTAGAACTAAAGTAAATTACTATGTTACTTATTATATAGATATGATTCGTATAGTGAGAACAGGTGTACAGTATGGACAACTATACGTTTCTGCCTTTCAACGTTATATGACAACCCGTTACCATACCCTAGTGAATTCGATATATATATATATATATATATATATATATATATATATATATATATATATATATATATATATATATATATATATATATATATATATATATATATATATATATATATATATATCGGTACATATTGGTTCCTTTATTTAACATGATTGGTGGTTATATATAAATAAACGAAACGTAGTTAAAAACTAACTTCTTTCTCCCGGGGTATTTTGTTGTGGATGCAGTATAAAAAAAGTCGGCAGTAGTGTGTGAGAGAAATTTCTGTTCAGTAAACTAACTTTCATAAGTGTTACAGGTACCATCAATAATTATTTTAAGCTGACAAAGTGACTAAAAATGATGGTGTTTCAAATTGTACGGTATTTTCATAAAGTTCAAAATCGTAACTTTAGTAAGTTCAGAGCTAATTAACTTTGCTGATTAAAGTTGACTACAGACAATCTTCTTTTTTTTAAGATGGGTCGTTCAACAAGTCCTTTTTTGGAATTTTAATTTTGATTCATTCAATCGAAAGTTTCCGCCAAGCGCAGACTACAACCTCACTGCAAACATTAAGTCTGTAGAATTACACACGCTAAGCGTATAAAATACTGTACATATGTCGGAAATTTCACACACATCTAAATGGGTTATTTGAAGCTTAAAAACTATATCTATATATAAAAAAATTACATGTTTAAAACATGTAAATTTGGTGTCACACACTTGAAATTGCAGTGCTTCCCAGTAGAACGAGTAAAAGTCGCTTTTGAGTGCGCCTGGGTCTTAAACGGTTCTTAAAATACCTAAACAATCTTGCCAAATTGTCCGATATAACGACTTCACCCCTCATATCCATCGCCATGCAAAATCTGCGTGAAAAAGAGCCTTTCTCCGAGAGATAACACAGTCTAAGCGACAGATGTAATGGCACGCGCGTGCTTGTCCGACAGCGCGACAGAAGGTATGCAGCTACATTACGTACACTGTCGCGTGGCTCGCGCATTAAAGCTACAAGCACCCACACACGCGGAGCAGTGGCTGCTCGGCAAAGGGTATATAGTGTGTATAATATATGGAAACGCAATACGTTTCGGAAGGCGTGACGGAAATGCGTTTGTCGGACTCGTCGCCGCCGCCATCGTCGTCGTAGTCGTCGTCGTCTCGGTCGCGGATCCATGGCGGCGGTGGGCGTCGACGGGAAGCGTTTCCGCTTTATGCGCCGGATATCCTTTCGGCCGTTCATAAGCGCTCGCCCGCGATTATATGGCTCGCGCGCGCGCGGCCCCGTTTTTCTCCTCTCTTTGACGCGACAGCGCGACTGTCGCGTTTTGATGTGCGAGTGCAGAGCGCGCGGGAGGCCGACAGATGCGCATCGGGAGAGTTTCTTAAGATGTCGGGGCTTTTTCAGGAGCGTCTTTTCAGACCTTTTCGCGAAATATGTTATATGTGTCGCGCGCGAGGTATATAGAGGGAAAAAGATCATTGCAGCGTGATGTACGAGCTTTTCTGATGTCGCGGTACACTGCGGCGCATGACGTCAAAATAAGCGAGTCAAGCGGCAATGAAAGTTGTTTCAGTTCGGCTTTAGTGTGTTGATTCTTTTTGCCCAAGTTTCTTTATTGTTCGCAGGTTTTCAACAACACTCAGAGACATGGTCTGTTGTTGAATCAAAGTGATTGATAATATTGAATAAATTGCTATACGAGAAAAACATGGTGAAAAGAAACTTTTTCCATTATGTTCATAAATATCGCTTCACATTATTTATAAATAAATCTATTTTTCCCTAAATTTTTTAACAAAACTCGATTTTTGCTTCCTCCGAAAGAAAGCTTTGTAATAGTGCGTGCGTGCGTGCGTGCGTGCGTGCGTGCGTGCGTGCGTGCGTGCGTGTGTGTGTGTGTGCGTGTGTGTCTGTGTGTGTGTGTGTGTGTGAATAAAATGCATGTTAAATAGCTTAAAATTACCTATCTTTTCCGACCCCAAATTTTTGGTAAGGTGATTCCCTTCTTTTGTTGTACACGAAAACGTATTTTTTAGGCACGACCGCGACACGTATCTCACCCAATTTTTTACCAATCGGGCTGAAATTTTAGGAGAGATCTCCTCCAGCACAATATGAAATTCTATTTTTTTATCCCGATCCTGTACGTAGTTTTTAAATTGCGAGCACTGTTTGCTTATTTTTACGTGTTTTTTTTTAAATTCATGTTACACGATTATCTCCGCGAAATCTTAGCGGATCAGGCTCAAAATTTTTTGGCAACTCTCCTAAGTGTAATAACCTGATGGTCCTATTTTGGGATTGATCCTGTAAATATACGCTGAATGCGACACTATACAAAATCGCTAAAAACGGTTTTTTGGCTATAACTTGAAAACTAAGCATTGTACGAAAAAAAGTTAAATAGAAATGTTGTAGATCTTTGAAAAATACAACTTTTTCCCATGGACATCTATTTATGAAAATACTTTTAACTCGAGTTAACAGGCCAAAAACGAATTTTAGCATCGAAAAAACAGCTTTCTACCTATAACATTACAGCTATGCATTTTACATCAAAAAGTTAAATGGAAAAGTTGTAGATTTATGAAAAAAACAATTTTTTTCTTAACACCAAGACGCAAAAATGCTTTTAAATTAAGTTAATTGTCCAAAAACGATTTTTGACATCGAAAAACGTAGTTTTTTACTATAAAACTTAGCAGGTATGCATTTTATGTAAGAAAATTTAATAAAAAGTTGTTAATCTCAAAAAAACACAATTTTTTATGGTAGCAAATATTTCTTAGATTAGTGATTAGAAATATGGAGAACAATATTCAGTAAAATTTTAGAGTCTTAATACTCTTCTGTTTCCGAAGAAAAAAACATTTTCTGAATAAAGTTAATTTTTTATGTCGTACGATAACTTGAGTGCAACAGAATTACTCCTTTTGAAATCTTCCAGAATTATAGCTTTTAACTATCTCTTGGCTAAGGTATTTTTCCAGATCATGAGAACTTTTATTTTTTTAAATATTTAAGGTTATATTTTTTTCTAAAATTATTTTAAATGAAATTGCTTATTTCTTAGATATTACGGGGTCATTTTTGAACAATGAACGCTTATTTTTTAGTCTTTTAATGAAAATTTTTAATAATTTTTTTTTTATATTCGTGGATTGTTTTTTTATAACAACTATTCATTTTTAAGATTTCTATTTAAAATTTTTTTTGATCGTTCTTTTATTGGGTATTACAGTAATTTTTTATTAACCAAAGCTGATTTTTTTCGTTTTTTGATGAAGATTTGAAATAAGAAATTTACATTATGTAAAAACTTTTAAAGTTTTTATACAATTCAAATATTTATTCATAAGCTGTGCTATACTTTTGCATATGTTTAAACGTCAATTTAAAAATCTAAATCTATGTATCTCGACATTTAAAAAAACTGCTGCCGATTCATTAGCACTTAGATTCCTCAAACTAAATAGATTGTTCCAATATGAATTTCATTATTCTAATACATTCTTTAAATTGCTCTATTTATTTCTTATTATTATCTCAAAAAACGTGTATTTCTTTTATCACTGATTGTTTTCAAAAGATAAATTATAAAAAATTATAAGTTATGAACGATAATTGCATTATCGATTTCAAAATATCGTAAATAGAAAAATCGTTATAAAACAAAAATTAATCAAGAAATCTTTTATTTTCTAATTTCGTAAATTTATCAAAAAACAGATAAAATTCGTTTACTTAATAAATAAATAATTATCTTTTAATTTAAAAGAAGAAATATTAATAAATTATTATTATTATTATTATTTATTTTATTTCTTCTTTTCTCAAAAGAAGAAATACTTCTTTTCATCAAAAAACAACAAAAAATGATTGTTTTGTAAGAAAGTACCGTGTAATACCCAAGAAAGACAATAACAAATTAATAAAAAAATATAACCTCAAATATCTTGAAAAATAAAAGATTTTATATTCTGGCCAAAGAGCTCAGCCAAGACTGCCAAGATATAGTGGAAACCTTTTCCATCATAATTTATTTATAAAGATTTTCTATCATATGTTTTCAAAATCTCGCCGTTTAAAAAAATACGTTTTCGTGTATAACAAAAGCAAGAAAAAAGCTTATAAAAAATTGATAATGTTATTGTGTTTCAAATGATTTACGCTGAAGCGATCATATTATTTCTACATACAAAATTAATTTACCTCATTGATTTCAGAATAACGTAAACTAGAAAAATCGTATAAAAAACGAGTCGATGAATCTTAAAATTTTTTTTTAATTCCGTACCTTCATTAAGAAATGAAAAAAATTAGTCCCAGTTGCGATAAGCGATCGAAAAAAGTTTGTAGAAAAAAACATAACCTTAAATATATTGAAAAATAAAAGTCCTCATGATCTAGGCAAAGAACTTAACCAAGAGATAGTTAAAAGCTACCTTTTTGGAAATTTTCAAAAAGAATAATGCCGTTTTATTCAAGTTATTGTTTGTCATACAAACTCGATTATTATTACGAAATGATTTTTTACTCGGTTAAAGAAAAATAAAATGGCTCAAAAATTTTACTAAGAAATTGTACTCTATGTTACTGATCATCTCAATTTTTGTCAATATATTTCCGTGATATATTTCCGAGTTATAACCGTTTAAATAAACATGACGTTTCCATGTATGACAGAAAAAGAAAAATAACTTATAAAAAATTTTGGGTCCGAAAAGATAGATAATTTTCAGCTCTTTCAAATGTATTATCTCTAAATTGATGATATTATTTCTAAGGTATTAAAAAAGACGAAAAACTAAAACTGAGCTTGAACTAAAATTGAGCCCTGAAACATTAAATTTAACCGTGGATTAGTCGAGATATGGTGCTACACATACATACCCACATATGCACACACACACACGTACACCCGCACGCATACACAAACACACCCATACGGACATTTTCTAAAAATAGTGTATTTTGACTCCAAATGGCCCAAAACTTATTTTTAACGTGTTTTTAAGAGAACTTATTTTTTACTATTACAAACTCCCTTTAGGAGGAAGCTAAAAAAGACTTGTTAAATTAAACATGTTATAACTATGACATAGTGCTAGAGGAGTCAATTTGGAGATCATGGAAGGGCACGTTAGTATAATGGGACAAAATTAGGATAGGTAGCAAAAGTGGGGGAGGGTATGGGGGTCGTGGCCGGGGGTACTTTTCTTAACAAAGTAATGGGGGGGGGGGAGGAATGATGTGGAGGGGGTATTTTCTCTTAGTAAAAGAATGATTGTAATCGCTAAAAGCGAGATGCTGAATTAACTCTTTATTGTCTATGAAGTAGTGCACCGACGAATGAAGTGCAGTGATCAGAAAGAACTGGTAGCGTAAAAGAATGAAAATATAACTGAGTAGAGTGTGGTAAAAGGGGGAAAAAGAGAGTGCATGTGGAATTGCATGCACTCAAGTAGTTATAGTTATTCAGAAGGATTACATTAAGTGGGTTTGAGGAGGGGTGAAGGGGTGCGGTTATGCCCACTTGTACATATGCATGCGCAGTTGTGCCTATGTGCACTTAAGTATGCACAGTAATAACTGTCGGCATGAGGAGTGCGCAGAAGTTATTGCGTATACAGAGGTATTCGCATTAGTGACTTCGTGCATGCAGGTATGCGCAATAATGCTTTCATGCACACACGCATGCGCAGTAATGATTTCATGTGCATAAAAAGGTATTTTTTATTCCATTTTTTATTCAGAAATCATTTGACTTTTTCCATTAGGGATTGTATATTCTTTTATTTACATATTTTGTCATGATATCATCATCTTATTTTTATGTAAACATATATTTGATACTTAAGTTAAAATTATCTAATAGCATTAACAATCACATTCTTTATATTATAAATAATACTTATAAATGATTTTATATACAAAATGGATATTAATATCTATTTTCTGTAATTCATATTAATATTCATATCGTCAACAATCGAAAGTGTGACGCGCGTAGCGCGTATGTGATTCCTGGTATAATAAATTCAACAATACGTGTACATTTCATAATAAATGTAGTTCTATTGCAATCAATTCATCACAGACATTCCATATTGAATATGATATTGAGCATATAAAACATTTAGAAAATTTTCTCACAAAAAATTGATGTTCGTCAGCGTAATTCTGGCCAGCTAACATATATGGCAAATGCGTTTCTCGAACAGTAGTGTCGAATTTAACGAATTCTAATTCACTTCTCACTTACGCTGTGAAATTCAACACATATGTCTAATCAATCCCGCACACTTCAAGACTCGGCAAATGAAAAAAAGTCGTAAAGATAACCGAACACGTGAAACGTAAACCCGACTGTTGGTCACTTACACTGTCAGCAAATTGTTTGTTATCTGCTTTTCATGATGAACTACTTATTTTCATGTTTATATTTTATAAATCTAACAACAGTAATAATTTTTCTCACGCATATTACTTCTCGCTAGCGAAGCATTATACAAATTACTGTTTTTTTTAATGTTCAAAAAAATTATAATAGTTTATTTGTTTAACGCACTAACGCCCTATCCATCCTGATATTCACGCATGTTTGAAACTCGCGTAACATATCGATTAATCGTTATAATGATTTCTAAAAAGTTTAAATTTTTTATTTGGATATACAGTAAACCAATGACACTATTATATATGAAAAAATATATATTTGGTTGTAAAATTGAAAATAACTATGCCACATCGACAAAGCAATGCGGATGGCGATACTGATTTGTTCTTAATAACTTAAAATTAAAATTCTTTTTTGTAGTTTCATTGATTGATAGGTGTTTAAAACACACAACGCAACTAATTACCATGTTTGTTATTAAAGAAGTCCTGTATAAGGCACGCATGTTTGGGACCTCATAAAAAATCGATAGTCAATAAAGGTTTTTAAAACATGTGAATGAGTACCGATAGAATAAAAGAGAACTCAATTGCCTGCCGCAAAATACAAAACGGCGATGGCATAACAGCAAAGCAATGCGCAAGAGGAAAGAACAATGTGAATGGCGCCGCAGATTTTTCCATAAAAATACATAAAAAACATTTCTTTTGGTAATTTTTTCTATGTATACTTTTCTAAGAAGACTCAAACTATTAATCTACTATAGTAAAATCGTAAATGTTAATCCCTAAAACCAACTAATTTAAGCTGAACAATTACCAAATAAAGAAGTTTAGACTGTAAAGTCTAAATCAAAATATTTAAACATTTCTAATTGCTAATTGCTAAACTTGGGTTAGTTGGATTTGGGGTTGAGGATTTGCGGTTTTAAAAAGTAATGTAAAACTGTACTAATAATGGCACAGAGAGGGAGGTGGCAGGGATTGACAAAACTCTACACCTACGAAAAAGTTAACTAGATGTTCTTGTATAGAAATTGGAATACAATCACTATATCTTTGCATTCGTATTAAGCTCGATTCTAAGTTATTTGAGGTTATGTTTTTTTTTCGAAAAATGTTTTCATCGCTTATATCTTGAGAATGGCACTGTTCCAACCGGGGTTCATTTCTTTCGTATTTTAATGAAGATTTGGAATTGAAAAGATTCATCGACCCGTTTTTGTTTCACAACAATTTCTGTATTTTACGAGATTTTAATATCGATAAGGTAAATTAATTCAGTATTTTAGAAATAATATGATCGCTTTAGTGTAAATGCATTTGAAAGAGCATAAAATTACTTATCTTTTACGACACGAAATTTTTGATAAGCTATCTCCCCTCTTTTCTTATAAGTATATACGAAAACGTCATTTTTTGCTTTAACGGCGCCGTCTAGGAAACATATGATGTAAAATCTTTAAAATAAATTGCGCTGAAAAAAGTAGCTTCCCACTATCGGGCCTGAGCTCTTTGCCCAGACTATGAGGTCTTTTATCTTTCAAAATCCTTGAGGTAATATTATTTTTTTAGTTTTGAGTGCTTATATATCTCGAGAATGTCGCTGTCATTTTTTATTAAACAAACGAATTATTATTTATTTTTTAATGAACATACGAAAACAGAAAAAAATGAAAGATTCGTCGATATGCTTTAATTTTACAACGATTATTCTATTTTACGATATTTTGAACTCAATAATGCAATTTATGATCATATAAGCTTATAATTTTTTGTAATTTATCTTTTGACAGCAGTCAATTATAAAAAGTACACCTTTTTTGAGCTATTAGTTGAAATGAAATATAACAGCTTAAAATTAATGTATAAATAAATTCATATTGGAACAATTTATTTAGATTGAGGAAACTAAGTGCCAATGAATTGGCAGCGGTTTTTCTATTTTATATTTGTCATACTTTACTTTGCTTTACTTAAGGGATTTACTTATATATCACCAGTTTCTTTAGATAAATTTGAATATATTTTATCAAAATACAACAGAAAAAATATTTTCTTTTAAATTATAGGTCATTAGGTCCCTCTCAATTGCCATAATGGAAACCTGTACATATTTGTATAATATATATTTAAATTAATGTAAAAAATAGATTATACCTGATGAATGATTTCTTTTGACATTAAAATGTTTAAACGATTAATTTAAAATTTTTAAGGTATATCTTCCCATTAGCTTAATAATTATACAATACCTATTTATGTTTTCATAAAATAACGGTTTTTCAATTTAATATCTAAAATGTAGAGAAATTTCGCTATTTTCAGACATAGGCCTAATTTCTCATAAAGCTCATGAATAAGCAAACTTAGCATGTCTTCCAACATTCCCCTCGTTAGTTTTTCATGAAGAAAGAAAGAAGACATCGTACGCCGATCATCGGAAAACCGCCGAATTTCAAGCACGCCCATACAGCCCAGCCCTCGTCTCGAACGTCGAGTACGTCAAAAAGCTCTTCCACCTCGTTAGCGAGCATCCTCTCCCAGCTATCTCTCAGCTCTCTCATATTCCCTCCACCCCCTCAGAGCGTAATAAAGGAGCGACAACAATTTTTTCTCGCGTTAACTAATATGCACTCTCGCGCGTTATACACGAGCGTGTATATAGGTATAGGTGTATACACAAGTACAGAGAGCGAGTATGGAGAGCCGTAACCCAATGCCTCGGAGAGGTTGGACTCTCTCGCGCTCGCGCTCGGCAACCTTGAGCCTCTTCCCACACGCGAGTATCACGTGCCAAGTATGGGCCGTGCACACTGCCTCGCGTCGACTTATTAATTCAAGCGAGGCGCGCATCGCCGCCGCCGCGCCGAGAAATGCTCGCATTGCTCGCGTGCACTGCCACTTGTAGGTGCATATACGTACGCTGTTGCACGGAGCATGACCATGTGCCGGCCGGCCGGCTTCTTCTGCTTCTCACTCCAAGTCCAAGATCGTCTGTCTCTATGTGTATGGAAAGAGTGTATAAAGACTCTCGGATTTGTGCATTCGTCAAGTCGGAATGGAAGTTTTTCAACATTTCTTAATGCACCTTGATCATTGATGCTAAGCTTCAATGGCTGACGGAAAGAGTCGAACGTGAAGAAATATGTAGAGGTGTAATGTCAAATTTAGTAAGTGCACCCCACATGGTAGAAAACGTTGCAGAAAAGTTTCTCCAACGTATTTTTGGAAACTTAGGTACGTTTCTCTGAAGTTTCAAAGACGTTGCGGAAACGTTGCAGAAACCTTGAAATGTCCATTTTTGCGTTTCAAACGAAACCTTATAGTAACGTTTCAGCGCCGTTACTGACTTTCTCAAGCTATCTAACGTGTCACTTGATCCGTTATAGCAACGTTGATACATCGTTTCATCAGAGACGTTCAAATATTTTGTAAAAAATAATAAAACACGACAAAATCTGTAGGATTAACCTACTTATTTGGTTGTACTATCCGGATGGTATAAACAAATTGGTATTTATTATTTTTTATAAAATATTTTAACGTTTCTGTTGAAACGTTGTATAAACGTTGCTACAACGGACCAACTATCACGTTAGTTATTTAAAAAAAATCGAACTAATTTCAATATATGACGACTTTTATTTGTTTAAGTGTACACCTTCTTATATTAATACAGAACGGTATACATTTTAATACATAAAAGTTATTTTTTCATTGTTTATAAAACCAAACTAGAAATCTTAATTACTTTTTTAAGGAGATGTTTAACCTTTCTGTTTACCAACAATTACGAGATTCCATTTTTTCAATTTTGATTCATACATCTTATTCTAATGTAAATGTTTCTTCACTTAATATATGATACACTTTGATCACTAAAATATAAATTCTATTTGGCTTTAACAAAACAAATGGTTGCACAAACTTTTAGAAGCTTCTTATTACATAGTTCAAAATTTTATCACAAAGCTAATAAATGTATTAAACTATTCATTTTGAAGTTTAATGCGAATTGCAAAAGTCCTTTTTTGTTTTTCAGTCTCATTACATTTCAGTAACGTAATAAGAAGATAATATACTGTAAGTATAAGTGCTATCCTACAGTAGTGACATTTTAGCACAATTTTACTTTATTAGAATAAAAGCAGGTAATATAACGCGGAACATGAAGCGGTTCACCTTAATTTTAAAGAATTAGATACATTTATAACATTTAAAACAGGTGTGATGAACAGTTTTGCTTTTTCACCGAGAAAACTTTGTAATAGAAAAACCACTGCCAATTCATTGGCGCTTCCTCAAATTAGGTGTAATACCATCTTGGACGCTCCAAAATGAAGTAAAGTTTGGGAATTTACTATTTACTACAAATTAACTTACAAATTTACTACAAATTTACTTAAAAATTTACTACAAATGTACTTACAAATTTACTACAAATTTACTTAAAAATTTACTACAAATGTACTTACAAAATTACTTACAAATTTACTACAAATTTACTTACAAATTTGCTACTAATTTATCTACAAATTTACTACAAATTTTCTTACAATTTTACTACAAATTTACTTACAACTTTACTACAAATGTCTTACAAATTTAGTACAAATTTACTTACAAATTTACTACAAATTCACGTACAAATTTACTTACAAATTTAGTACAATTTTCTTATAAATTTACAACAAATTTTCTTACAAATTTACTACAAATTTTCTTTCAAATATACTCCCAAATAAGCGACGCCACCTTGACGGCTTTAAAATGAACAACAGTTTGGGAATTTACTGTGTGTAAATAAAAAGCTTTATTTAAAAATAACAGTGAGGACTTTATTATACATGTACTGAAGTATACAACAAAATTTAAAAAAAATATTTTCTAATAAATATGGCGCCGTACTGGCCCACTTCCGGAATCTTCTTTTAAGCATGCCAATTTGTGGACACAATTGCTGGGCCACTGATCATGGTAGAGCAAAACAAAAAAAGCATTATCTACGCCATAAAACCTAATGAAATATCTATCCTATTTTGAAAATACATTTTTTTAGCAAAATGGCAACTATTTTTCGAAAAAGTTCATTTTTTACCCTAAAATTTTTTAACAAATGCTAATTGCAAGAAGAGTTCAACATTTGAAAAAGCATGGATACTTCAGTGCCATATATACATATATATACAAAGATTTTGACCAAATTTCTTAAAGTTTTCGTAACATGGTAGCGCGCGGGTTAACTCTTCGCTTAAAAACCTCTAGAATCTATGATATCAAAAAAAATTTTTGACAAATTTTTTAAACCTCCAAGGTGGCGTTATGCCCTTTCTACATCTAGACTTTAAGTTAGTCTCGCATTAACTTTTGATATCAAATAACTTTTGTTCTGTTTATCTAAAAAAAACCTTTGAAGATTTAAAAATAGAGACAAATATTCCCTATTTATTGGGTGTTTTTAAATTAGCTTAGCTATTACAATATTAATAATATTCAGCATTGAAACTTAAAGCGAGACTATCTTAAAGTCTAGGTGTAGAAAGGGCATTACCCATTAGAGAAACTGTTCCGAAAATCGTAAAATAGAAAAATATTTATAAAATAGAAACGAGTCGATGGATCATAAAATTTCTTTTTAATTTGAAAATTTCGACATATAAGCGATCAAAACAAGAAAAAAAAATCACATAATACATAATTTCAAATATCTCGGAATATAAAGGTCGTTATGATCTAAACACAGAAATCATCGAAAATATAGTAAAAAGCAACATTTTTCGAAAGTTTCAGATCAATAATGGCGGGTGCTAGGATTCATTTTTAGGTACCAGAAAATAGCTTTCAACGCCTCATAAAAATTCGTCATCCGCACTTCCTATACTCTCCTTGTTAGTTACAAGTAAACTGCGGCATCTACTGAGAAATTTATATCATTGAGATATAAAATATCAAAATATTCGAATTACTAAACAAACGATATAACGAAAAATAAAAAATAGATGTACAAACATGTTGGTAAGACAGTGCCTGACTAAACCCGTTACGTATCCACTAATGTATTACAAATCCAACCTACTCATCTTCTCATAGAGAGATCTTACCTACATGTACATTTTTCTATTAAAAATTTGTTTTGTTTGCACATCAGTTCCACAGCTTGGACAATACTTTTATTTTCGTTCTAAATCATTAAAATTTTTACAACTATGCAACTCAATTTTTCTCAAGATTATTTGAACAAATAATGTGTGTGTGTATGATTTGTTTGATACAGGGATATAAGCTTATTCTTCTATATAATCCGATTCTATATATTCTTATATAATCCGAGTATAATGGATACCTCTTTGAGGAAGCCTTGTGTCAAATCAGTTGGCAGCGTTTTTTTTCTATTGTTTTTTAATAATTTGTATTGTTCTATGCTAAATTGTTCGTTTAAACTGTAACCTCAAAAGTAATTGAGGTGATTTAGACAACAGTATTTAATTTATAAAATAATATATTTCACTGCATAAACTGAAGCAGCTCCGTTAAGCTTCCTTTCTTCCGTAGTCCTTTTATTCCGGAATAGTATCATAAACAAATACTTCTTCGCTTACTTGTAAAGGAGACTTTATTTATCTTTCCAGCTCCAAAAAATTGAAAAATAATAAAACTGCAATAGAACCTCCAATAAGTACCCAAAAAATACAGCCTTATGCGAAAGGCGATTTTTTATAGAAAGATATATTAAATCATAAAGGGAAATCAATAAATTACGATGCACAAAGTGTGAACATTCAAATTTGAATAATATGGAAATCATTCGGTTTGGCTCGTACGCTCCTCACCTGTTGTAAGTTGTAACTCCACAAATTGATTAACCCAAATGTCCACTAATAAAACTCTGATTTTTCACGAAAAATTGAGAAAAAAAAAGTCGAAACGCTACTAGTGAGAGCTCGGGGCCGCGGAATGCTCGCGCTCCGACACTGCGCCTATGTACGTGCAACACGAGCATGAATGAAGTGTATCGCGGCGCGCAATGGCGTTCGGTGGCCTGCGGTTGCAATCGCTCGCGCGCGGCCCGATCCTCGCAGAGGAGCAGAGACTCTGTACTGCACTCACCAAGCGTACTTGTTTGGATACGGAAAAATTCCTCTTTTCGTTAAAAAAAAACAAAAGTATGTTAGAGCACGACTATGACACCAGGTTTTTTCGATACTTATTGTACTATTCTAAATATGGAATGAAAAGTGAATAAAGTTTTTAGCCCGATAAACTTATTTTACGGTCAACTTACTATTAAAGAATTGTTGATTATAAATGGTCATTATTGAGATGTTAATAACTTGGCTCCTAAGAGTACAACAAAATATTTCAGAAAAAATAAAAATAAGCGAAAAGAGATTTAATTTAAACTGTGTTTCGTATATAAATATTAATTATATCCAAAGCTATTCGCATAGGTAAAACTTCCCATAAGAGCAGTGTTTTTGTTCCTGGTTATCTCTTTTCCGTTTTGTTACCTCATCTATTTAACATATCCCTAGTTGGTGCCACAGTGCCTTTAACAAGGCGAATTACGCGCATATTGGGATCTGACACCGAGCACTCGCCCTCTGGCGGCTTAGAGCTAAAGCAAACTGGGCCCGGAAATTCTCGAACGTGATTGGTTGAGACGTCAACATGGCGCAGGCAAGCCTGAAATTACATTTACTATATATATTGGCCACACCCCCGTGTCAGATCCCAATACAGATACACACACATACACACAAACACACACACACACATCCTTGTTGGCATTGTTTAAAAATAGTACATTTTGATTATATAAAGGTCCCAAATATGTTTCTAATATATTATTTTGACAATTCTTTTTACGATTACAAAGCTTCCTCTTAGAAGAAGCAAAATAAAATAACTATTTTTACCTAACGTTTGTATCCCATTTATTTTATCATGAAAAAACTAAAATTAAATTTGTTGCATTATTTAATGGGTTTGTCATTGATGGCCAAGTTCCCCCAGCAGGGACATTTTACTATAAAATCCGTGCATGAAACCCAATCATGTTGCGATTGTTCTGTAGTTCATCCCGTAGTGATATGTCACTCATCCTTTTTTACATGAAAATTTGGAGCAACAGATGATCGTTTTGGGAGAAAGTGGAATGGGAAACGGGAGTACCACCGAGTGCTCAGTTACTTCAAGAGTCTCATACTAAAAAATCATGATTATTGTGGAATTATAGTACGTCAGTGTCCCGTGCTTTTAGTGTATGAAGGCATGGTAAAATATCAACGAGAAGACTTTCCTTTTCTCAAAACCTATATTTTTATCGCATGTAAGATCTAATGTTTAAAAACGATGAACTCGGTAATGTAATATTTACAATTTTTTCTCCTTGTAGAGATTTCGCATTTAGTTTGATGAACGTTCTTTGTTTTTGAGTATAAAGGGCGAGGTAAAGGGTGGTTTCTAGACTTTGAGATCATTTCTATCCTTTAAGGTGATGTCAAGAAAAATTAAGATCTCCTGGTTCAAATAATACTGACCAAACAATAAATAGATAGAAACCTATTAATGCAACATCAGGACACTATTGACTGTCTTTATGCATTAATTCGTTAAGCAAAAAAAAAGTTACTTTTTAAAATCTGAAGATAGAAATGGGTCATTTATATGAAAAAAGAAAAATAAGAATTGCCTTGCAAAAGAAAGAAGTATATTTATAAGACTTTTGTGGGTGCGTGCATGCGTGTGTGTGTGTGTGTGGACGAGAATGAATATTACTCTGAATATTCAGGGTCAAAATTAATGTTTTAGGGCTCATTTTTTTGTTTATTGTTTAAGAAAATTTGGTATGTTTGAAATAATATCATCGATTCAAAGAGCATCAAATTTCCAATCTTTTCCGACTCGACATTTTAAATAAGCTAAAGATACATCGATTCATTTTTGTTTTATTTTATCGTTTGACAAATAATCAATGATAAAATTTAATTTTAATATATTAGAATAAAGAAATTCACACTAGAACAATTACTTTAGTTTGAGGAAGCTAAGTACCAATGAGCTGGCAGAACTTTTCATTATTTAATTTATTGATACTTTGAAGATCTCATTTTATTCCTTGAGGAATTTCAGGGGATCATACTGATTAAAATTTGGAAAATTATCAAAACCTGCAAAGTTACATCCAATATTTATAAGTTTGTTCATGTGTTTTATAAATAATCGGACGTAACTTTGCAATTTTTGAGAATTTTCCAATTTCTATATCGGTAAAATTTAAATCGGATAATAAATAAAACAGTCTCTACTATTTTGTCGAATCTTTCTAAAGTTACCGATAACTACTTTTGCAATATCAAAAATTTTTTATAATATATTGACGTCCATATTATTAAGAGTGATTAAGCTATATTAAAAAAGGTTGAGAAGGAAATGATTTTCTTCTTGGCTTTGTCCCTCGGTATATATATATTAAAAAATATTTCTTTTTCAAGGCCAATATGACGATAGAACCTCCTATAGGCTTGTATAGTTGCGCTAGTACTTTGTAAACTCAAAAAAAATCCCAATCGACTAATCACTCGTGCACTTTATTGTCGTTTACCTGTCACCCAAACTACGCGAAGAAAAATATCCTCACTTTCTAAATAAAAGTCCGATAAGCTACAATCGGCTGTACACAGCGGCACGAGCTTGGAGGACTTGGCACTCGCGAGAAGCGGCTACGCTCCTGCAGCAGCAAGCGCGCGCGCGCGCGGCCTCTCTCGAAAACGCGCGCGCGACATGGCTGCCCGCGCGCGAGGCCAGCGGCTGTAGCAGCAGCAGCGTCGAGAAAACTCTCTCGCTCGCTCTTTCACGGCACAACACACCAACCATATACCTTTTCAATTACCCGGAGGAGACAGAAAAGGCCGCGTATAATCCGCCCTACACATTCCCTGTGTACACGTATATATACGTAGTATACCTATACCTGCTTATATACGACTTACGAGAGACAGGACGAAGACCCGTGCACTATACGTATACATGACGTCGTCGACGAAACTCCTTTTACTATACTGCGCTCTCTCTCTCTCTCTTTTCTCGAAGTATACCTATACAGATATAGAGGAGGCCCCGTACCAGCACAGATCACGCGTCAAAGACCAAACCGAGAGCCGCTGGTGTAGCCGGCGTTTCGCCTATATAGCTATATACACGCGTGTAACACGGTAAGACGTAACATATGAAAGGAGCCGCGATCTCCCATTCTGTAGCGGCGGCATGAACGCCGGAGCTGCGCGCGTGCGCCTTCGATTGTAGTAGAGCGCCGTAGTAAGGAGCGTAGTATACGTATACAGGTATACAAGCTTTAGTGTGGCGGAGCTGCTGCTCCTGCTGCTCTCTCTCCCTTCTCCCTCCTTCTTTTTCATTCTCGTTTTCGCGAGGATTTTTGCTTTTTTTTCTTTTTCTTTCCTCAATAGGTAGGTAGAGAGGGATTCCGGAGGCGCGACGCGATGAAAGGGAGCCGAGCGTATAAGGAAAACAGTATGAATGAGATACTATGGGAGCCCGGAGGCTGGCTGTGCGTAGTGACAAAAGTTGGACGGGGAAAGAGATATGTGGGGAGAGGGAGCGTGAAAAAGTCACGTACTGCTACCTGCACGCGGCTAGCCGTCATCAGCGGGACGAAGAACTATGGAGGGATATATAATAGAAGGAGATGTGGAAGGCTCGATGAGTTTTTACCGTGTCTGCAGCTCGTGTATTTATTTGAGGGGAGGCTTGAGCCTACAAACAAATTGTGAGTAAATGCACTGATAATTTATAGGAAGTGGACTGCACGAACGTTGTATGGTAAAAATTGTGCAATATATTCACGAGGTCCATTATTTATTGATAACATTTTTATGCATGTATATAATGACATCGAAAAAGAAAAGCGATTGTGATATAATGGGAGTGAAAGTTATATAATAAAATCGCAAGGTTAACTTAAGGAAATGTAAAAATTGACTGTTAATTATGAATTATAGAATAGCTAATGAGCATTAGAGATTGAGACATTTAACTATCAAAGGTTACTCGATTAAACAGATATAAGGCATGGTGTTACAAGCCTTATTTGGACCTTGCAAGGGCCAATTTTGTTAGTAAGACGCTAGTATGGTCCGGCCGCGGCGCGTAACGTGGTGCCTTATCCTTCATTAATCGGGTATTCGTGTTTATCTTTTAAAAATGATAAACAATGAAAATGATCAATGTTTGGCAGGTATTTTAAAATATAAATAGATACTATATAGTAAAATGTATTACGGCGCCTCGATAGCATAGATGTATGTCAACTTGATATAATAGTGAACGAGGTAATTAATTATCATATTTGCAGGATTGATTTAAAAGAAATAAGCGATACCGATGCAGAAATAAAATTTTAGTTGGTGCTGTTTGATACGTACTTTGCGCTAAAGCAAGATTCATATACTTATTCTTCTCCGTTTTTCATAATAAAAATAATTATTAAAAACTATTTATTATATCCAGGAGTAGTTATTTATGAAATTTATTTTTATATATAATAAATAAATAGATCATATGAATATCTAAATCGTATACTAATTAAATCTCCGCACGGATTTATAATTTCAATGAATTTGATATTAGCGAAAACTATTTATCAAAAATTACCTATGTACATTTTTTTAGTACTACACATTACTCACTTTTTTAAATCAATCGTGAAAATGTGATGATAATTTTCTACGCTCACTATATATACGCATGGTGACACTTTTTATCCGAATTATAATTTTCAATAATTATATTTAAGAAATGGAGAAGAATTGAAATATTAATTTTGTTTAAGAGCAAACTGTGATGGGAAATCTACATCCACAAATTTTTTCAGATCCAGATATTACTTAGTTCTTTCAAATCAATCGTGCAAAGGTATTGGTTAATTTTCTCCTTTACTGTATATATTGTTGTCTATATCTATGGTATCGAAGCGCCTTAACTGATTCCGTAAAATCAAAAACCAGATTTTGATGTATTAAATGATTAAAACTATTTGACACCTCCTGTTCAAACAATAGTAGTTTTTAATCGCATTGCATATCGCGTCTTGATAGTCTTGTCTGATACTACTTGCGCGCAACTCTTTAATAACTGTGCTTTAAAGTATAGCTACTTAAATTTGTATACGAGTACAATAATTCAGGCGCTGGATAATGCCTTAATTACAATGCAGATAATTTTTACTAAACTGTCACGTTTCATATTCTGGAGTTTCATGCTGTCAATGCAAAATGTTATACGCGGATTTGTAAAACTTTATTGTTTTTTAGAAGTTGGGTAAGTTATATTAAGAATCGCATTTAAAACCTGTCTTCTTTGCATGTTACCTCGGTGGTATCCTCCTCGTTTCTCCCAGCTATTATGATTGAATAAACTAATAGACAAAAAAAATCATTCATATTCAAGATTTCTAAGTAAATGAATAAATAATATTTGCAGATAATAGATTTCTGATTAAAATTTAAGTTCATGTGGTATTTGCGAAAAATTATGTCTTCTGTTATATTCTTTCTATAAGTCGATATAATACTAATGTTGAATAATGTTGGTACTATGCTCGTAATGCTACTTTGAGTATGCAAAGTAAAGACAGGATAAGCGTTATGCGATGAGAAATATTCATCAGAGACTAATCTGTATATTGAGACAGCGCATTAGAACGTAACTTTGAATGAAGTTGTACATTAGCTTTTGCACTGATATGATAGGTATTGAGGAAATAAAATAACTTATAGAACTTTATGAATGGATACATGACGGTTTCGTAAGAATCACTCAGTCGAGCATTACTATGAGGTATAGAAACTCCTCGTCAATATAATCGGTGACTCCGTAGGTGCGGAAGAGCTCTCTCGCTCGCGTAGCGCGATCATCTCGGAATTCGAGGGAAGATCGAGGGCAACGGAAGAAGAAGAAGAAGAAGAAGAAGCAGAAGAAGCAGAAGAAGCAGAAGAAGCAGAAGAAGCAAAAGAAGAGGAAGAAGAAGAAGACGAGAACCACGACGACGAAGACGACGAAGAACGTAGCCACAGCAGCAGCAGCAGCAGCAGCATAGCACAGAACAAGAAGACCACGACCACGACCACGACGACGACGACGACGACGACGAGAAGATAGAGATGGATAGACAGATATATAGAGAAGCCAGCAGCGCAACGAACAGGACAGAGAAAGAGAGAGAGAGAGAGAGAGAGAGAGAGAGAAACGAAGGCAAAAAAAGTATATAGGAGAAGCGAGAAAAAACGAGCGCGTCGTACAGTGCCTCTCTCTCTTTCTCTCAACTCGGCGTACGTATAATACAGCCTCTGGCCGAGAGCAAGCAGCGAGCAGCGAGCAGCTTGCGAGTGAGAGCATCGGCATCGCAGCTTCTCTCTCGCTCGCTCGTTCACCGCGCGTATGGTGCCGCCTCGGTGATGCTGGTGCTGCTCGCCGCGCGAGCTGCAGCGGCGCAGTGCCGTGCCGTGGCGCGCCGCTGCCCGCGCGCTCGCCGAGAGCAGCTATTTCTGCACGGACGTATATATAAAATAAGCAGTGAATGAAGCAGCCCGTTTACTGGCGGTCAACCTAAACAGAGACGGAGAATTATACACACACTCACTCGCTCACTCACTCACACGTACGTGCAAGAGCAGCGCGCGCATATACCTATACATAGGCAGCGCGGCAGTCCGTGTGCATGCAGCGGCTCGCAGCACTACGACTACGCGGAGAGAGACAGAGAGAGAGAGAGAGAGAGAGTGAGAGGGGGCGGATGACGAGGAGGAGGAGGAGGAGGAGGAGGAGGAGGCGAATGGCGGAGAGCATATAGTATATACTCGCGTAGTGGAGTGTGTGCGGGCGCGCGCGGGCGGGGGGTTCGCGGGGTGGAGGAGCCGAGGGGTGGGGGGCGAAAGAGAAGGCGAGAGAGAGGAAGGAGAGGCAGTAGCGGAGCAGCCAGCGTAGGGCTCGGCTCGGCTCTTCCTCATCTCGCCTGCACGCTCTGCACGCACGTCGCCGTCGTCGTCGTCGCCGCCGTCGTGCATCACGTTCTTCCTCCACGTTTTCATACACGTATATACCGACACGCGCGCACACTGGGTGTCTGTGTCTGTGTCTGTGTCTACTCTATATACAGTGGGCCCCGCACAGCAGCGCATACCTCGATTGCACTCTCTCGATGCTGCTCTTCTGGCCCGCTTGTTTTTATAATCCTCCTCGTTCTCGTTGTTGTTATCGTTGTTGTTGTTGTGGTTCAAGTTGTTGATGTTGCAAGTTGAAGTTACGGGGTACAGTGCGCGAGTGTAGAAGCAAGCAGGAGCTTATAGCGTGCGGAGTTGTGTGTTCTTTAAACTCGGAGGCTGCCCCTCGCCTCTCTTTGACTCGAAGAACTCGGAGCAGCAGCAGTGCGTGTGCACACGAGAGCAAGAGAGAAAGAGAGCAGAGACGTCCGATTATATTCCACGGGAGAGAAGAAAGGCAGATAATAAACAAGCAGCAGCAGCAGCAGCAGCAGCAGCAGTTCGTAGCACAGCAGCAGTAGTAGAAGCAGCAGCAGCAGCAGCAGCAGCAGCAGCAGCAGCGAGCGGCCAGATATATATTTTTGTACTTTCCACGAACGCGCTCAGAAGAGGAGAGAGCGAGAGAGAGAGGAGCGAACCGAGACTTCTGACTTCTCTCTCGCAGATCTTCTATCTACTCTCCGACTCCCAGAGAGAAAGAGAGAGAGACTGACTCGAGACTCGCCGGGCCGCAGCTCGCGAGAGAGCGAGCGCCTCCGCCGTGCCGTGTTGTATTATATATATACGTGTGTGTCCGCGTGTTGTTGCCTGTGTGTGCTGCCATCGCCGCCGCGCCGCTGTATACCGCGTGTGTGTAGGTGAACGTATTACATAGCCTCTCCTCCGCGACAGCTTTGTGTCTTACAACTCTCTGGCCTGCAACTCGCCGCGTTACATACATCTAAATATATATACATAATCGGTGTGGGTGTGCGCGTGTTTGCCGCCGTCGTTGCTCTCGTAGCCGATCCTCGTCCTCCTCGTCGGATGTCACCAGCTGCTGCTCTTACAGCAGCGAGCATCATCAGCGCCTCCTCGGCTTCTCGTTACCCTCCTGGAGCTCGGCCGAGCACTCGCGGCCGCTTCCGCACTGCGCGCGACTCGCGCGCACAACCAGAAGTTATACACGCAAGGCGAACTTCAGTAGTACACATCTTCGCTGCGTCTGCACCGGTGGTGCGTGTGTGTGCGCGTGTGTGCGCGTGTGTGTAGCGAAGATTAACGAATTATCGGCGCTCGCGAGGCAGAGAAAAAGTCAGCGGATAACGAGAGAGAGAGAGAGAGAGATAGTTCTTTTTGTATATTCGGTGTGCGGGAAAAGATAAATAAAGAAGCCAGAGAGAAGAAGCAAGAAGCGGAGAAAGAGTCAAGAATTGCGCGCATGTAGAGCCGCGTGTAGAGCGTATAATTCTCGTGGTGCCCCCCAAAAGGTGTTAAGATAAGTGTGGAAGTGTGGATACCTTGGACTGCAACCCGGCGCCGGCGCTGCCACCGCGGCGTCCACCCTGGCCAAGCAGCAGCGGTATCAGCATCAGCAGCAGCAGCAGCAGCAGCAGCAGCAGCGTCGTCGTCTCGGTCCACTCGATCGGAGGTAGCAGTAGCGGCAGCAGCAGCAGCAGCGGTGCCAGCAGTCCGGCATCCTCGACGTCCTCGCTGGCAGAGCTCGGCGGCGGCGGCTCATCCTGCTCCACGAGATCGGTAGCCACTTGCGCCAGGCAACGAGCCGCTGCTGCTGCCGCCGCTGCTGCTGCTGCTGCTGCTGTTGCTGTTGTTGAGCCACCGGTGTTAACGCCGCCCACCTACCCTGCGCCTCCGCGGCCGCCCAGTCGAAACGGTGAGGATTCTCATTGTGTTTATAATACGCTTCTTGGGATTAATTGTTTAGGTGTAAATCGGTTCTTGAGATACTTTTTCATTGAGAAATTAGAGAAGGAAAGTTTATTCGAAGCACATGGAAGGTGTGTCTGTGTACATAAGGAACGACTGTCGAAAACTATAGACATAATTCTAATACTTAGAAATAAAATACGTTATATGATTATTCTATCTATGAAAATAGTTCCATGCATAAATATTTCTTGATTATTATACCTACAGGCGATTCGTAATAAGCTTTTTATCAAAAGTTATTGTACAATAACTTGAAAAGTGTAAGATTTTTTTTTGTTTATTATATTTTTTTTTAAACATAGTCACTAATTGTAGTAATGTAGCAAACACCAGGACAATTAACAAAAGTAAGTACAAAACACTGTAAAAAAAGTTCATTTAAGTTGGGTATTCCCGCGAAAAAATCTTAGCTAATTAAGGTACAAATATGCAGAATTTCGGAATGCCGAATACCGAATACTTGATTAACTTCGACTTCCGGTGCGGACGCGTGTAAAATTAAGCAGAAAATACGCGTCTGACTCAGAGCAAAACATAACAAAATACTCAAAATGTGAGAAACGTATTTTGTTAAATCATTCTACATGTGCCTGAACCGGAAGTCCAAATTATACCGATCATTCCTTTTGAGAACAGCAGTGGAATATTTTATCAATACCTATACCGGCTATACCTTATCTATTTTTAATACAATTCCTTGGAATTATAGTAAAAATCGATTATTGATGTGAAATCGGTATGACAGTATTTTACTTTCTAGCAAGTGCGTTTAGGCGTAATTGCACTAATGAATGATCTGTTGACGCCGGTGAATGAATGGGTCACGTGGTATTTTGCTCTTTTACTACGAAGACGGCGAGACCTGCGTTGTCGGTATTTAGTTTTGAACTTAACTGGTGTACAAT
The DNA here is from genome assembly GCA_949152435.1 of Gastracanthus pulcherrimus. Classification (NCBI taxonomy): domain Eukaryota; kingdom Metazoa; phylum Arthropoda; class Insecta; order Hymenoptera; family Pteromalidae; genus Gastracanthus; species Gastracanthus pulcherrimus. Next base: position 39,170,633 of record OX424574.1, read on the forward strand.
AGTTATTGAAGAATTAATTTTAATATAAAAATATTTACACTAATTTTTACTTACTTCACTATTTTTTTTTGTTTTCTTTTAATAAATATAGTGATGATACCGTATAGCATTTGTAATCTTACAATCCAAACATAGCCTTAAACAAAATATGCGTATCTAAAAATTCAGCTTATATCAACAACTGTTAACAATTGACTACATATTTGATATTTTTTGTTATTTTCCGATAGTTTACTCATACTTGTTAATATACTGATGCATTAAGTCTAAATATTGATATATTTTCAACATGAAATGATATTAGTAAATGTTTGTATACTTGAGTTAAATGAAACTGCGGTACACTTATAAAATAATTGATCTACTTTTACAAAAAGTTATTCCCTCTTCTGAAGCGTGTTTAGCTTTCATATTTGTAAGATCTCTCGACGAAACAAAAATAGTGAATTATCAATTATTAAAAGATGTGGTCATTTTTGCTATTCACCAAAATTAAAAAGGCAGGCAGCAGGCGCTTACGCCGGGAGAGTGCCTAATACTATACTACACACACAGCACGCAGCCGACGCAAGGCTAAATTCCTTCTCCAAAGTCCGTTGACCTTGACGGACCATAAAACAAAAATTCAATTAATTCAACGAGTCCCAAAGCCATTCTAACACGGCTGCATTCTAATGCGCGTATCTATAAATCATGTTTAAGACCGGCATTTCTATACAAAAGCTGAAATCGAACAAAAACAAAATCCAATAAAAATTCCAGAGTAATTCGATAAACATTCAAATGCACTTCGGTAGCGCGTAATATAAATGCTGCTATATGTGTAACATGATATAAAGAGTCTGCGGAATTGAATACAAATAATGTACTAAGCGTTGCTTATGATTGGTTAAGCTATTAGATATTAAAAATTTATTTGATTTGTCATTAAATTTTCTATTTGTCAAATGAATGAAGTTCGAGACATTGATGTATAATTCGATATTTATGTTACTTTTTATTTAAAAGTTTTTTAACATTTCATAATTTATCACATGTTTACGAAAAGTATTATACGGATGCCTTTTTTAACTATTTTTTTTACACAGAGAAAATATAAAAGATTACTCAAGAATGCTCTTTTTTTATCATTGCTTTAACTTCGTGATTTTGATTGAAAGAAATTTTTGTTCAATATAAGGTTCAAAATCAAGATATAGGTAAAGAAGAAAAATCTTACTATTTTATAATGAAAAATATATAATTTTGTTTTGCCTAAAGTGATGTATAAGCTTTACTTAAGGTTGTATTATCTGTATACGATTTTTAATTGTTCACTTAAAATCGATAATAATTTACCGTATAGAGTATTTCTCCAAGTTTAGGTTAAGTGAATCGATGAAAAATATTCTTCATAAAACAATTATGAGCGATATTGAAGTTAAACTGAATCAATATTAAGAAAATTTAATTATTTTTTGTGATTGCAAATTAGTATGATCGTATACTCTAGTTTGTGAAATAGGTAAATGCAATCAAAGTTTAAAACTCAATCACCACACTAGGTCCAAGGTACAAATTTATAAAATATATAATAAACTTTGATACTTTCTTATTATGCTATGAATTAAGAATAACTTGATTCGTATATTACATAGCTAAGATATTAACGATCAAAGTTACAATGAATATTTCAAACCCATTGTGGTGTTAACTGTGACTAAAATTAGTGCTGCTTTTGAGGGATAACGTTGATACACTTTCACATGTCGGTGAAGTACAATTTTCTATCGATTCTCTAATTAAAAATTGAAAAATCACTTGGCACAGTGATAAATTATGAGCGTTTTCAAGCGGAAAAACTATAACTATTCGCCGGCAATAAGGATGAAAAAGCCAGTCATTAAGCGTTATGCATGAATAACTGTAGATTGAAAAAAAATTCGGTATAGACTCCACCTTAATAGGAGTGTTCGCTCGCGGCTCGCGGCCTGCCTGCTACACGAGCCGATCGGCCGGCTCGCGGTGAATGAAACCCGTGGGGGGATATATAGAAAGTTTGCGAGAAAGTCGCTGTACGACGTCGACGACGCGTTTCCATCTGCATTCTACCGTAGAGCCCATAAAACCTCTCTCTCTCTCTCTCTCTCTCTCTTTCCCTCTTTCTCTTACGTATATCGTGTATAAACGTATATATATAGGTAGAGTAGGAACCCGCAGTGAAATCCGTCGCGCCGCGGTCTCGTGGTCGCCTCCTTCATGAATGAAAGCAGCGTGTGTGTGTGTGTGTTTCGTGTTTCCGTGCACGCGCGCGCACGGCTCGCTTGTACGCGAACGCCTACCTTAGTTAGGTGTGCCGCGACCGCCTCCTCCCCCGCACACACGTCGACTCCTACGTGACTATGCGCATACTACTATACCTATCGGCTGTATTCTTTTTTCGGAAAGCCGCGACGTGCTTTGGGGCTTTGCGCAATATGTGTACGAGCTGCTGCGGCTGCTTGCGGCGAGCGTTGCGAAGAAAAAAAATGCCGCTAATTTAAACCACATGTTGGACGCTTTGCGGAATTTTCGCTGTCGAAACCGTGGTTTTAGGAGGACACTTTTTGGTTTTCAAGCAGCAGTCCTCGTCGAGCTTGCGTAACGAAGCGCGAGGTTGATCGGTCTATTTGTCGTGGAAGCTCATGCTGTCTTCATTACTGAGACTTCTTTGAGCAATAAAATATATTTCTCTTGCTTTCAGTGCTACTTGAACTTTTCGCAAAATTGAATGTTTCCACCTGTTGTTGCCAAAATCGAGCAATTTAAATCTTTGTTTTAATTTCTGCTTTGGATGAAATCATCACTGACACACTTTTCCACTTATTAAATGAATTATAGGTACTAAAATATTTCTAAACTGAAAGCTATACGTTTCTATTCAAATGTCGAATTAAGTCATTCAGTATTGCTTCAAAGAAATATTTTAACCTGAATTCAGGTCTTCGATGAAATAACACTGGAAATAATTAACTAAGAACTTGGTATCATTTCTGATAATGTAAAAAACAATTTTTTACTAGTACTAGAAGTTTTGGTGCAAAATCCGTCAAATCAATTTTGCTAGTAAGAATTACTAAGGAAATTTTAGTAACGTAAAATTGAACCTAATTGCAATAAAATGGTGAATTTTCATAAAAAGCCTAATAAGAATTTTAGATATGGCACAGTCATAAATAATTTACGGTTAACTATTTTGGCTATAAACGACAAAAGAGTTTGCCGGCTCAATACAGCGGAGTCATTTGCCTAGTACAGCAAAGATCTTCGCTAGCTGATATATTAGTTGTACCAGGTAAAACAACGCATCGAAAATAGCTTGCTGTTTCAATCAAGCACAAGAAAATTCAATTGAATCGTACGCCACACGAAGGGAAATCCTCCAAAGTTGAAGAAAAAAAGTCTCGATCACATCGTCAGACAACGTGGGCCACGAGTTTCTCACACACGCACACATGTATGCAGCGGCAACGGTAGGCAATGTATAGGTATATACGTGGGGGGCGAGCCAGTCAGCCAGGCAGCGAGTGCAGTCGTTGCGGATTAGGAATCGGTGAACGAGGCCGGCCGCCGCCGCCGCCGATTGTGCAAGCGGAAAAACTCGCGGCAGAGGGGGAAGAGAGAGAGAGAGAGAGAGAGAGAGAAGCGGCGGCGGCGGTGGCAGCGACGGGTGGGCGGAAGCGGGCTATTTGCATTTTTCATTCATTAACGACTGCCGTGTATGAACGCGAGCAGTCGCCGCCGCCGTTGAATGGCGGAGGCCTCAAAATCTCTTTTGTATGGCGCGCGCTCTCTCTCTCTCTCTCTCTCTGTGCGTGCGTTACGAGGGCAGAGTAGCATGCGACAGCAGCGGCTCTATAGCGTTGTGTATATACGTGCTTGCGAAATTCGCGCGCGGTGCCTTGGCTATTTATTGTATATAATACGACGAGTTGACGATTTTCTTCTTCTTCTTCTTCTTCTTTTTAATCTTACGAATTTGATTGTTGTTGGGATGGCTTTTTTATTGCTTGTAATTTCAATGTTAATTTAGAGTGTGTGGACGTATAATGATGGGAAAGAGTGGGATTTTTTTACTGCTCTTTTAAGTGACTGTTTGCTGTAGACAGTTTTGCGCGACGGTTGGTGTATATTCGCTGATGAAATTATGAAAATCAGTCGATTATACGTTTTCGTGTGACTTTGAAGATCTGTGCTAAGGCGATATTTTAATTGAGTGGTGACTATGTTTTGAGTAACCGCGTGTCATTTTTAAAATATCAA